>JAWWMK010000017.1:383630-426738 GCA_035047105.1 Galeopsomyia nigrocyanea | reverse complement strand
ATAGCACCATCGTATTCTACGTGAAAAAATACATCGAAAACATGCATCACATTGTTGAAAATAATTGTTAGTAGCCCAACAAAGCCTAAGTAAATAAATGCATTTGATGGAGCAATGGGCCGGGGAAATAAGTGCACAAATCCAACATTTTTACTTCTTTGAGATTGAGGACCAACCGAACATTATTTTCAATAATGCGATATATGTTTTCAATGTATTTTTTCACGTAGAATGCGATGATACTGTCTATTTTATTGTAGGATTTACTAAAAAAAAGTGCTAGAAGACGAAAACTATTGAAATAGATGGATTTTTTCAACAGAATCAGGACAAAAGACGCCTATAATATTTTTTCAGGAATTCCTACGATAAAATAAATAGCACCATCTCATACTAAGTGAAAAAATACATTGAAAACATATATCGCATTATTGAAAATAATGTTCGGTTGGTCCTCAATCTCAAAGAAGTAAAAATGTTGGATTTGTGCACTTATTTCCCCGGCCCATTGCTCCATCAAATGCATTTATTTACTTAGGCTTTGTTGGGCTACTAACAATTATTTTCAACAATGTGATGCATGTTTTCGATGTATTTTTTCACGTAGAATACGATGGTGCTATCGGTTTTAGCATAGGGATGGCCACAAAAGCGCTAGGAGCGAAAATATGTATTACTTACCGCGAAAATCGCAAAATTTGTCACTACTTTTAGAACTTCAAAAGGGTATAAAAAATATCTATTTTCCTATGATGTGGGCACTAATATGAAAATTTAGACAAATGGTGCCGAATTATGGCAGTTTTATTTGTGGAATTGCTCATATATGATGAATTCGGTAACGGGTTCACACAATAGCTATTCTTGGCGAATAGTCTTTTGTTATTCGAACACGCGCATCAAGTTGAAGAAATGAATATTCATGTGGGGGACGCACATCAACAAGTGTGGAGTATATGTGGATTACCAGGATAACATTTTCACTTCGATCGTGCTTGATTTTTTCTTTCGGGAGATCAAAAAGAAATACGCCTTGGCGTTCTTTCTTTTTCTTTTTCGGGAACTAAGCTTTAGGACGCGGGTTCTGATAAGGCTCTTATAGGATATATGTAAATTGACCAGCGAAAGTAGCCGGATCTAGTGAAATATATACTATTGTACTGACATCAAAATTTGAATTTCTCGATTAGAGATGTAGGATTGATTTTCGAATAGCATTAGTAAAATGTACGACTTAATCAGTAGTGACAATAATGTATTTTAGAGTTAGTCGCAACACACGTCAAACATTTAGAAAACTGTGAAAAGCATGGAAAAATTAAAAAAAATTAGCTTTCTGTGAAAATCTTTACGAGATCCCATCTCGCTCTTAATTTCAACAATGATAAGAGATTTGATCAATCCAGACGCGTACGTATTCTTACAACGAAAATGCACTGCTCCCAGTAGGTCACTTCTTTGTTGTACTAATTATTTTCTTGCAAGTCAACGCACGTCAACTCAGCTCTGACTTGTCGAGCGTATCTTTCGTGATCAAAAGAAGCGTTACTAACGTTACCCACATAAACTATATATTGTTGAAACTAGTAGTTTTGATAATAGTTACTATGATGCAGCTTCAATATATTTTTTTCTCTATTTGAACCGCTTGATTAAACACAGTTTCTAGTACTGCTCATAATTGTATACGCTATAATCATGAACTTTTTTTTCCCATTTGACACAATATATACTTATAATCTTTGCATGAAATCGTGGTCTTAATTATTTGTGTACTACTTGCGATAATTTCGCTCTTGATTTCGCTTTGAAGTGACAGTTGACTCGGTTTTCTTTTTTATAATTGCAAAGAATTATCGATATGTACTACAACTGTACGTTAAAATTTT
Organism: Galeopsomyia nigrocyanea; assembly: GCA_035047105.1. Lineage (NCBI taxonomy): Eukaryota > Metazoa > Arthropoda > Insecta > Hymenoptera > Eulophidae > Galeopsomyia > Galeopsomyia nigrocyanea. The sequence continues at coordinate 424,849 of JAWWMK010000017.1, read as the reverse complement.
CTAAAAGACCAGTGAAAGTAACATATTTCAATTTATGCATTACAGAGGAAGCCCGTAAGAAGAAATTCGGCAAAAAGAAGAAGAAGCTCCTCCACAAACTGCTGATTATCGGTATGCTGATCAAATCCAAGATCGGCCTTCTGCTGCAGCTGCTCTCGACGCACTTACACGTGAAATTCTTCGTGATCGCGATCATCAGTTTGATAATCAACGCGGCACGTTTCTGGCTGGAACTCAAGAAAAGTTTGAAACCGTCCAAGGTCATCTATTACGAGCACGCTCAGCATCAGCATCATTACGACCACGACGACGATCATGGCATTTGGGGACGGTCTTCCGACGAAGCGCCCCAAGAACTCGCCTACAACGCCTATACACCCGAGCACTGAACTTCAATGAAGATCTCCATGAAATGAGATCTTTGCTTGAGGATTAATAAGACTGGGCGAAATAGAGCGATACTCCTAGAAGCATTTGCGCTTATTTGAATGTGCATCATTTTCATCATCGCTTTTTTTTAACACATGCAATATTGGATTTTTAAATTTGAAAAAAGCATTTAAACTTTAGTTGATTATTCTGCAAAGTTAATCTTTATTCTGACATTTTTAGCGCTCATGTTATCGCCTTGATTTTTCGTGAAAAGACGTATACATTTTGTACAGAGTCAATGTCGGATACTTTCGCTGTAAAACGTCTGTTTTAATTTATTTTGAAATAGTTCCAATTTATTTATTTCTACAAGTTGTTTGTGGTCAGAATTATTTTTCAATGTTTAGTAGATAGTGCATCGAAACAAGTAAACCTGCATTATAACACGAGGACAACGGTACCTTATCATTTTACAGATAATGCACTGTTTTTAGAATTTCATTTCGATGTGAAGTAAATACAAACAATGAATTTTCTCCGTTTTCAATTTTTATAAACCAAAGTAGTTTAAGTACGATGTTAAAGTCTTACAATAATATGAATATTGATAAATTAGTAGAATGTTAAAGTCGATGTTAAAGTCTTACAATAATATGAATATTGATAAATTAGTAGAATATAAAGAATTTTTTATTATAATTTTCAAATTGTATGAGGCATTTGAGTAAATCATGTATCAACTAATGTAATAGATAGATAAACATTCTGTATAAACAATTTCATACTTTTTGCCAAAAATGCCATAGAAATTTCATGATTATTTATTTGAAACTCTGTGTAATTGATTTAGTAAGTTATTGTAGCAACTGTACTTATTTAATTGAAGATTAAACTAATTAAAATAAATCCTTTGACATCCTCTTCTTTCAATCAAATAGAATTTCCAAACTACGCCGAATGAATTATTCCAATACAAACATTGAATAAAATTCAGTTGTTCGAATAAAAGTTCGTGCCGCCGCGTTATATGCGATTGCTCGCGACAGATAATAAAAAGTCGTGCTCACGATTTTTCATCACTACATATTGGCGCATAAATAATTCAGTAACATGCATCCGGAGCGTCAACTATTAAATGGAAAAATATGTAACTGACATTGAACCGATAGAAAGTCACTCGTCACAACTCGTGAAGCTCTACCCATACCGATTTTGAAAAGAGAAAAAAAAATTAAACATCGTCTTCGAAACAAAGCAGCCATTAGAGATTAGAGCCTCACCCTCGTTTGATAATAAGGCATTAACAGCTCGACTTTGCTCATTGCGCAATTGACGATAAAGAAGTCGTCGGGTTCGAATGATACATGGTGCACAGCAGCAGAGTATGTGTGGCTAGGAAACAATCGATTTGAAATGAAGAAAAAAATAAAAACAATATACAAGCTCGATCGCTCCTTGTAAGGGCTCGTTAGCAATTCGCGGCGCGCGCATTTCCATGCGCGGGCGCGCGAGAGCAGTCAGCGAGAATACACAAAGCCTTGAATCTCATCTCGACACCACGTCGTCGTATAATGCCCTGAAAATCAGATTCGACAAAAGGCCTCACCTCCCTGGCTTATTTCTTATTACTACGCGGTCGACTTGGCACACAACAGATTTTCACCTGCGATACGGATGTCTTGTAAAATTTTCCTGTGCACCGAAAGATTTGAGAGATGAGAAATGTGCCGTGCAATCCAGCATATATTCAAGGGAATTACATTCGGGCAAGAAATCGTTATTTGGAAATAATAATTGTGAAATCGCGTTGCATGCATTTGAAGCATCAATATTAATTTGACGAAAAATTTATGGCACTATTAGGTTCTCCATTCTATTTTTTTGTATTTCTTACAGGGAGTGTATTCAAGGTAACATTGATTTTCGCCAATATTTATTTATGCATCGACGCGGCTATCAACATAAGTATCAGTAGGTAATAGATATTTAAATCGTTTCTTCAGAAAATTTACGCTTACAGCAGTATTGTAACATCGAAAAACAAGAATTTTCCGTGAGAAAAATATTCGTCGATAAGCCTCAACCATTCACAACAAATCGTAAACAGACACAGAATACGCGCAATGCAAGCGTGATAGCAGCAGTGCTCTTGTGTATCTTATGTCGAACCGTGACTGACTTTCGTGTTCAAATCTTATTTTTTTCTGCGATCGAGCTTACCCAAGAACTTGTAATTACCAGCAAAAAAAACATTCTGAAGGGGTGTCACGATTGCAATCTTCAAAACAGAATGTAGCTGAAAAAAAGTAAACGATTCTCTTATCATGGCAATGACCTTTGGTGAAATTCATCCGTCGAACTTTGAAGCCGGACTTTAATTTCGCGCGCTGCTGGAATCTGATTAATTTGCAAATGGGAGCACGAGAAATTACTTTGAAAAAAACCCGCTTCCGCGCCTTTCATTGTTCCTCGTGACTACAGCTGACTACAGCTGTAATCTCGAGCTTTATGACTATTTAAGAACGACTTTACGGCGCAAGTTTATGCTTTGCATAATGCACGGATGTGAATGCGTTAGAATAATTTCGTGACAAGAAAATAAACAGCTCTGCGAGGTCTTAGAAAGCTAGAGTCTCAATTAGCAATGTCACTCAGTTTTTTATAGCGATCGTGTTATTTGTTTCTATAAAAAAAATGTTTGTATTGATGTCAATAAATCAATATGTGTAAGTTACACAACAAAATAATTAAATAATATAAATTTTCCAATCATCAATCAATGTGAAAAAAGGTCCATTGTGCAAGAATTATTCTCATTTCCTAGTCAACATTTAAGAAATTTCATTTTTTTTAAATTTATGTAAATTTATCTTAAGATCGTCGAGCAAGATACTGAAAATTTATCGACGAAAGCTCCTATTCTTTCCTCAACGAGCTGCGACTAATTTGAGACGTAAAGTATTTCTCCAAGTGACATTCTCGTAGTTGTAATGAATTTAAAGTTGCCTCTCTCACTCCCGTCGTCGTTGGAATTCGACGTTTAAGATGCCAAACACTCAGAACACACACGCGCATTGTCTACGAACGTATCTTTTCCTCCTGCTCCTCCTCCTGTTGTCTCTTCGTTTTGGACACTTGTAGATAGAACGTAGTGCATTTGTTAACAATTCGCGAGTTCGCTCTCTCTCTCTCTCTCTCTCTCTCTCTCTCTCTCTCTCTCTCTCTCTCTCTCTCTCTCTCTCGGGTGACATCGATGATTTGCAGTGACACATTTACATATGTCCTTCGGCGAGAAAAAAGAAGAGGCTTCGAGTCTGCGCTTGCACGTGCGCACGTGAGACGATCTGCTTTCTTTCTTAATCTTTCTCCTTCTCTCTTCTATCTATCTCTTTCGAGCATAATTTATCATTTACTCAGATGAATCTGATGAATCAGACTATCCGCTTTCTTTTATCCGCTTTTCGGCTATTCCCATTCTAGCGGGATCAAAATCAACATTCAGAAAACGGATTGGCCAACGAAATTTTTTATTTTTAGATATTTTCAAATGTTTTTTTCTACATGTTATTTTTTATAAACCCAATTAATTACTAATAAAATAGTACAACGGCAACCTAAAAAAGGAAAGTATAACTATATAAATTGTATGTGTTAAGAGCTTGCTAATTTCCCTGCAGTGGATTATACTGTTTTTTGTCGATAACGCATAAAATACACGTTTTAAAATTCGACGCCAGGTGGCAAAAGCGTACTTTACACTCCCTAGACAAAAAATACGTTATTGCTTTACTACGTAGTCAATACTGTGATGTACACTATAATTTAAAAAATGAATTCAGTTACTGTAATCTTAGGATGAAGTTGTTTTTCTTACAATTAAAATAACAAAAATTTAAAGACTGTTCAACACCCGTTAATTCACACGTATGTTAGTTCACGAATGTAGAATTCTCAATGAAGGCAATTTCAATGCAACTGTACGATTTATTGAGTCTGTAAAACTTTATCTGCAGTTTGACGATACAGTGTTATTTTCTTTGAACTTGAATTGTAAATTGAATGGTTATTTTCTACAGCAGTTGTATTGTTATCCAAAAATAGATTTCTTTAACGTTCCATGTGAGTCTAAGATTTTTTATCACTGCATTTTTTTAAATTGTCGGAAAGTACTTTTTATCTAAAATTTCTTCCATTAACTATGTAAAGTATATGTAACTACAGACAATAACTAAGAAAAATTGTTAAAACTTTTAGTTTGACAGATAAATATTAAGGTTTTACTAAAGAATGAAAATCCAAAGAACACGTAAGTCACTCATATATAATTGAAAGCTCGAGGATTGAGTAAGTGAATCGTAAGTTTAATCGCATTCAGACTCCGCCTCGTTTAACATCGGAGTGCATAATTTGTCTTCTGGCAAATTTCGGTTAGTTCTGTATAGCGACGTGGGCGACTATATCAGAAGGATGAGCCTTACAAAAATCAACGTAAACTCACGTGTCATCCGTCAAGCCGCCGGCAACGGCGTCGCAATTTGCATTGGGACCTTCGCGAGGATGATGGTGCGCTGCGTCTCCCTGGTCATTGGCAGACCAAACGTGATGGAATTACTGATACTCTGGCTACTAAGAATCGCCCATTCATACAATATTCACAAGATTCTCACTGCGGATGCTTGCTATATAACACCCTCCAAACACGACGAGCACCTGCAGTTTCCGTTCGAGTTTCGACTTGACAAATTCGACATTGTCTTTGTGGATTCCGTAGGTGCGATTGAGAGTACGTGAATCTTCGTTTTTTTAAGACAGAAACCACTCATCAAAACAGCCATGTTGAAGAATGTGTCGATCGTATTTGTGTTCCTCATTGAGTTTGTGGCTACGATACATGCGCAACACAGAAGTAGAAGACCGCCCTTGGTTTATCAGGTAAAATAGAAGAAATTTGTGTTGAAATATGAACTTTATATTTTGATAACAAATGGAAGTGCTATTTAAAAATGATGATTCGGATTAAATTTGCTAGTGATGTGTGAAATACTAGTTCAATATTGTACCAAATACGCGCTTACGCCTTTAACAAATGAGTGATGTAAAATTTTTGTTTCCTACATATTAACTAAAAGAGCTTAAACCACGCTAGAAGAATAATTTTGAATAGAGATATTCTTTTATTTCGTATGCTCAATTCCAATTTTCTAAATTTTTAGTTAACTAAGATTTTTATTTAAAGCATGTTTTCATTTGAAGCAGACTAAACCACTGGGACTACAATTACCGGACAATGCCACATCCATTAGAGAGAATATAGTTGATACATTTTCCTGTGACAATCGTATATACGGTTACTATGCTGATATTAACAACGAATGCCAAATCTTCCATATTTGTGTTCCGCAAGCTCGATATACGAAAAGATACAGCTTTATATGTCCTGCAGAAACAGTTTTTGACCAAGTAAGAATCTTTAATTTTTCATATAAACATTTCATTCCCTTGAAGAAAAAATCCCGTGACTATTTTTCGGTAAAGTAAGTTTTTTTTAGACTAGTCTAAATAAAGTCAAGCCGCTATTTGTCAACGGTCTCTAGATCCCAATCAAACAGAAGCTGCGTACGTGCAGCAAATAATGAATTTCGTGCATACAATTAAGTCGTCACTCGTCAAACATGGTCTTTTTTGTTTTGCTACTCTTTTTACAGGTGACATTCGTCTGCAGTCGAATCGAGAATTCTATACCATGCGAGGAGTCTGAGAAATATTACTATCTAAATGAACAATTTGGAAAGACAGATCAGCACACAAACGAAACGAATCCAACACGTCCCCCATACCCTGGCAGTTCTACTCAAAGGCCAACGAGACCTACTCAGTACCCCACAAGACCAACTCCTCCAACAACAACACCGGACTACTGGACAACGCAAACATCTCCACATGGTTCAACGCAAAATCCTATCAAACCAACTTACCCCACGACTACAACGGATAAATGGAATTCGCAAAAACCTACCCGACCACCCAGTACCACGCCAGATTCTTGGACAACACAATCTCCGCAAAGACCTACTAGACCACCAGGTCAACATACATCCACCCCTAATTATCCAACAACTCAATATCCTCAGAGACCCACAAGGCCACCAACATATCCACCGACTAGCAGTACCCCAGATTGGTTGACGACACAGTATCCTAGTAGACCGACAAGACCACCAACTTATCCACCCAGTAGTAGTAGTACTCCAGATTACTGGACCTCTCAACGCCCCCAAAGACCTACGAGGCCACCAAACCGCCCGACTACAACCCCACAATATTGGACTACGCAGTTTACTCAGAGACCGCCGAGACCAGTGACGCCAAGCACCCCATCCTGGCAATATTTAGACGATGATTATGCAAACTATTGAAAACTTACATTTAATTTTGTTATTTATAAATAACGCTACTATAATAAATCTGAATGACATTATGAATTACATATTCAAGCTTGCTATAAAGAATATATTAAATATGGAACTTTTAATGATGATGAATTGTATATATAATTATGGACTATTAGTTTTTTGCAATAAAGTGATTTTTTGTACAAAATTTATCACATTATTTTGATAAATAGAATCTATACCGTAAAAGCCGATAAGGTAGAACCCTCGGTTGTCATGTTCTCGATCATTATTGAACTGCAATATCAAACGACCTAAATCGCAATGAAAAATATTTTTTAAAGTAGATTGTGATAATGCAAACCTCAACAATGATTTAACAAGCAATTGGCCTGTCGCAGTATCGTAATTTAATTCAACAAGTGGAAATTTTTATTGCCGAGAAATTATGTTAAAATTATAACTAAAAAATAAACTAGAGTAATTACAGTAACAATAACAATTTATTATAGTAACAATTTTCTGATCAATAACTTAATTTCTATACATAAATTTTATTGCTATTTTATCACTACACGCAAGAAGTATCTAATATATGAAATATTTTAATAGTATTATATAAAAACTAATAATTTTTTTAAGTTTTCTTTACAACATTTGCTAAATAACGAAGTGACAAGTAAAGAAGCGAAGAATCATTTCGAAAAAAAACCTATGGTAGTCACAATATGTACTTAATAATTTATCCAATATCTAGGTAAATACAGTATGCTTTTAAGAAACATTACAGAAATAGCTATAGAAGATGCAAAATTAAGAGTAATGATATGTATTGATATTGGTTCTCGAAATAATCGAACTAAATATTAAGAAGCATTAATGTCAATTAAAATATGGTAATGTAAGTTATGAAGTTCTGGTGTTGATGCATATGTACAGTGAAATGCCACTAATTAGTAAAATAAATTTTGTAACTTATGAATTAAAAATCTTTATATAATTATCGAATTGAAATAATATTACTCAAATGATTTATCAATAGATATTCAAATTTTAGAGTTACGAAGAACGTGAAAAATCTCCATTAAATTAAAGAAGTGCTGTAGCTTATTTACAAAATAATAACCAAAATTTATGTGAAAATATTAAAAGGTGAAAAAAAAAGAAAATTGGAAAGTCGCAAGTAAAAAAAGAGTCGCAGCAAGTTGCAAACCACTTGTCACTTTCTAGTCGGTATCTTTGGATAGCTAGCCATCTTTTAACAGCTGAGAAAACATTCCTCAAGACTGTATCGCTTTTCCTGTACGTTAATACATCACGACAGACAAAATATAAGTACGCTTATGCCGTTGCCTCATCTTTCTATCCCGAAAAAGATACTCGGTAATCGAACATTTTATGGAAGACTTTCAAGTTTTTCTACTGTATCCGATGCGCTGATTATTACAACACACAGTTTACAATATATTTTTTGTGCTCTTAATTTTTTTTAATTTACGTTAATTTCAAATAATTGCTTTGTTTGTTACATTTGTTATGAACCGATTCCAAACATTATAATATTTAGTGCTGCACTTCAGTTACAATGATTATTTCTTTGTTCCTTGTTATTTAATTATGAGTGTTTCAAACAATGATATGATACTTGACTGAATACTGAACATTGCACAAAAACGATTAGAGACTAATTAACGTAAATTTTTAATGTAATAAGATTAAAAACTTACTAGGCTATTAACTTTACGATTAACATTAAGTAGATTTGATGTAAACCTAATATAATTTCATAATTTATACACATGCGCATAATATACACACCATCGTCTGTAATCCTAATTTATAAATGTTATCAATTTTAAATGTGCATTCTACTATAAACTCAATTTAAATTTAAATTTAACTTTGAACAGACATATTCCCGAGCACATCAATTGATTCTGCTCGCAATTACATATACCCTGATTTCCGTAATTTTTTTGTAATTGAACATTATTTTGCAATAAATTATCAAAAACTTTTCGAAATGATAATTCGCTTATAAATAAATATTTAAAAAATGTTATAAGAATTTAATTTTTTTTGCACAAACGAGATGTTTGCCATTATTTTTATACAGTGTAATTCAACTATAATTATGTGCACAACGACATTCTAATTAGAGCAAAGACCGAACATGATTAATTTTACCTCAAATAATTTATCAAATCTTAATTGATATAAACACACAGTTATGACTACAACTACACTTATACTATCCTAGTGCTAAGCTTTCACAATATCACCTACGCATGTAGTCAACAAATTTCTAGAGAAAAAAAATCTACTATATACATCAAACAACACAATGCTTAAACCTATTCCTCGGGATTGAGCGTGAAGTCAGCCTCAATCTCGTTAGGATTTCTGAGATCAATAGCGAAGCCTTTGGTCCAGCTCTTGGCTGGCTCTTCAGTGCGTTCTTTCACGTGCTGCGAGTAAATTTGAAAAGCAGCAGCCAGTGCGTAAGTCATTTGCCTAGCATGATGCTTGGATTCACAAACAAACGCGTGACACTCGAACGGTGACAACCTCCTGAAGTCTTCGGTCTCTCTGACGACGATCATGGAGAAGACTCTGGTGTAAACTAAATCCTGAACACCGTAAGAGATGCTCTCGATCGGGTAGATCTTCGAGATGGAATCGGCACGTCGTTTGCCTAATGGCAAAAGGCCAACACCGTCCTCGGAGATGACGAGTTTGATGAAAGGCAGGATTGTACCAGTCGGCAGAGCCTTGGCCGCTGCAACCATGTTGTCGACGGGTTTGCGGGTGTGTTTGATGCCCCAGAGTCCGCGAGCATCGTGCGAGCCGAGATATTTGACTTGAAACACCTGGGGTAGATCGCTCGAACCCTCGAACACGTTGCTGTCGACTGACAACTTGGAAAGACGGAGAGTCAGCTCCTTGCGCTGCTCCTCGGTCAGGGATGGTTTTGGCTGCTCTTTCAGCTTCATTTCGTGACCGGGTATCTGCTGGAAAAGATCCAATTATTAGAGGCGTGAAATTAAATAAATCGATTTTGAGGAATGGTGAAAGGAACGATATAATGAGTATTGACTTTTCAAGTTGTTTGTCTTCTTTTTTTTCAGAGGCGGATGGACGTATAACGGTCCGGATGTGACCAGGAAATGAGAAAGAATGCGTCAGGTGCACCAAACTAACTTTAACGGCAGATGAGGATTTAAATTATTTTTCAATGTTAAATAATGAGAAAAGTATCTGCTGAGTATAATTTGTTTTAAAAATAAATAATATGGACTTCTGATGAATGAGTTCTTTTCAGAAAACACCTTTCAAAAGAAATGGATATAATTGAATTTAATACGGTATTATTTAATATTTTTTCAGGTAGATAATTTTGATTTCATATTCAAACAAAATTATTAATGATACAGTTATAACTTTGTGAATACGAAGAAAATGAAATCTCTCACTCATACTGAGCGACGAGCCTGGGATTGTGAAATCTACCGTTTAGTTGAAGAATTGAGAGGCAGAAGGGCCTTTTAAAAATCCAACCGTAAAATTGGAATTGAAAGTGAAGGTCAGAAACGGCCGTTGTAGGTGTATAGAAAGTGTTCGTACATTTCAAATGTGAGAATTTACAGTTTGGAGGTATACAAAAAGGCTGTTTCAGAGATTTTATAAATAAAATTAAAAAAATCAAATTAACATTTAATTTAACAGTTGCACTATTCTTCATTTTTCAATTGCATGTTATGGTGGTATTTAATAAAAATGAAATTTTTTTGATTCGTACCCCTTCATCATAAAAAAATCACGAAACTTTAATGAATTTTACGAATTTCCGAATCACGAAAACTTGTGTAAATGTTTTACACTCTCGGTGCAGTATCAAAATGAAGACATCTAGCAAAAGCAGTTCTACAATTGGTAACTCGAAAATATTAAATTGACTTGCTATTCCATTGATATGTATTTTTGAAAAATTGTATAATTTGCTGTAATTTCTATTTTTGAATTTTTTATGAGTTTTATTATTATTAACTAGGTGGCCACCTCTTTTATTTCATGCTTTCTTTTAGTTTACTAATCATAGATAGATATAAACCTTACATTCATTTATAGTTGTGTTTTGTTTACCTACATTCCGACTCGCTTTCAGCTCAATCGACACGATAATTTGCTCGGTATTTTTGCTACAAAGTTCTGTTGTTAAATAAAGTTATTGTTATTTATCTTTCTTTTCGATTTATTATACACATGAACACGTATTTCCAAAAAACGATTGAAAAATATTACATCAATTACTTAGTTATCACTTCACTTCTCAAGTGATTTAATTTTTATTTCATTTGATAAGAGAATCTTATTAAATTATTGAAATGCTATTATTGAAATTTTGAATAACTTATAACATTATTCATTTTTAAAATTTTACAAAGTAAATTTAAAAAAAAAAAACCTTAGCAAGCCAAAGGATATGATTCCCATGCAATTGAGACAACAGGGAGTGAATAGTATAAAAAGAAAAGTAGAATCAGTTGAAACAAAAAACAATCGTCCAACTCACCGCAGCAGTGGTAGCAGTTCCGTTGCAATCCTTTCCTGTGTTGTGCCTGGCAGTGTTTGCCGGTTGCGGCTTCACCTTCAAGTGATACTCGACGACGTTAGGTATGTTCGGCGCCTCGTGGCCGACTGGCGTACGCTGTGGCTTTGTCGGCGACGTCGTGGACTCGGCGCTCGCGGCGCTGCTTCCGGTTTCCGCCGGCGGCGCCTCGCAAGCCACGCCTTTCACGGGGGTGTCGTTGTTGCTACTGCTCCTGCTGCTGCTGCTCTTCGCCTTCGAGACGTCATCGCAGCCAACCGTCGTCGTCGTCACCGCAGGTGATGCCATCAAGCCTGCAAGTCAACAGTGCGCGCTTTTGTATTGTTTCTTGGCTTTTCCGTTTCAACGGGACGAAGGAAGAAAAAAAATAAAGGGTACTTCGCTTGATGGGGGGCGCGAAATTGGTATTATTACGGGGGGTAGTCGAGCGATTGGTTTCTCGAAGGAGGCGCGAGCATGCAAGTGGTCAGCGGAGAGGGTGCCATGTGCAATATGTCTTTAATGCAAGGGTATGATAAGGCTTGATGCGCTAAATGTAGCGCAGTCATTCAGTGTGATTGTACCTTCTGACATCGGAAAGGGCAAACTTCCTTCAGGTGTGTTTCTAACAATTTAGGGTTTCTTGGGAAGGGAGCAAATGAATGGTCGACGACCATTACTCGTATCGCCTTATGTTTTACGATTGTGAAGCAGAAAGTTCGTGTATAATTGAAGAAGGGAACGGATATAATAGTGAAACGAACTGATATTTATGCGAATTCTGACTGAATAATACTATGTTTTTTGAAATTTCATTTCAAGTTTCAAATTGCAATGAAAGATGAATAGTCCGAACTGAAAAATTGAAACAACATAGGTACATCTTAAAATTTAATTTTGCTTTTCGATTGTTATGCAACACTTATTTCATTGCAAAGAATGAATTTTCTGTACGACCTCTAGTAGCATTCGTTTGCAGCTTGAAAATTTAATATTTCTTAAATTTATTATATTAGAATGTATTAAAAATTCTGAAATTCGATAGTAGTCGATTTAAGTTCAGGTATTTTCATTGTATAATGAATATTAGAATAGTACTATTTTCTAAATATGCAATATTTCATAGAAATACTAATACTATATGTCTTTGAAAACAAAAGAAATTGTTTTTAAGAATTTCAGTCATATATTGTTGCATTCCTGTATGTGTGTAAAGTTAAATCAATTCAAAACATTTTAAATAAACGGATACGCAAGACTTCCAGATAATTTTACATATTGTAGAATCTCTGGCATATAAATTGGCATTAATGCCGTTTCTAAGAAAGAAAAAAATAGTCCTCGAAACGTCTATAATTTGAAAAGAACAAAATCCTACTTATATTCAAATCCAATCCATTTTTCTAAAGAAAAGAGATTTAATCGGAGTAATTTTCTCCTAATTGAAATTCAATAGAGCCGAGTAAAGTAGCGCTCGTATAAGGGTGCATACAGAGTAGTTAGTCGCAGGTTATACCTTACTCAGATTCTTATCCAGCTGTCGAAGGAAAAAAATAAGCAGCCTTATGCTCGCGCGCCTCGCCTTTAACATATATTACACTCGCATGCAATCAAATTATATTTTAAAATCAAGCCTCCAACATACACATTTTTCAAGTCCATTTAAAGTCCCATAGCCATTCTTGATTTCGATTTGAATTGTGCAAGTTAATTGCGCGCTTAGTATTCATCGACGTCCTGCAGAGGAAACGCGCAGCAACAAACAACAATACAATGCGCTGCCAGAAGGAGTTTTGCAAAATTCGACAGAATTTTTTCTTTCGCTTCAAACGGGAGTTGCTTAGGACTAAGGTCGTTATACTATTGAGTGCATCGAACCGCAAAATTAGAAAAGGATAAAACGAAAGAGAGAGAGAGAGAGAGAGAGAGAGAGAGAGAAAGAGAGAGAAAAAAAAGTTCCTCAACGTCTCGGCTTTAACCGGAAAACAGCTGTCGGCTGTATAGCGGTGGCGGCGTCGGCGGTGGCAACAGCAGCACGTGCTGCACCTTGCACCTGACCGTTCCGTTTTTAGTTCTTATTTATGCCGCGATCTATATACAAGCACCCTTCGGCAAGAGCCCCCCTTAAAACAGACGAACAAGGTACATATACCAATGAACCGCGACGTTACGGGCACGAACGTTCCAATTTAAATGCTATATCTAGTTTCGTTGTTCGACGTTTTGTAGGAAATTGCTCTACTTTTAATATGCGGAGATCGCATCTATCAAATTACTTTTATTGACTATAAATCAGTCGGATGGAAGTATAATATCCATATTTTTAATCGGCGGTTTCGATTCATATAACCGAAATTACTTTTAATGATGACATATTGCAATCTCAATACATTTTTCAAATAACATATTTTTCCAAACATTTCATTTGGAAGAATATATAGGAAATACTTATCAAAGTATAGTTCACTGAACTGCATTATTATTTTCCTTTGGCAAACATCAAATCATACAATTGTAATTGCACCTTCGCGAAAATGTTTTTATTGATCAAACATATGATAGAGATAAAATTGATATACTTTAAGTATAAACAATAGCGCCTATTAGAGCCAGATTTAAACGTGATATGAATACGTAACGTATCAGGACAATACCAGAAAGTTCAGTTATACAGGAGAGTGAGAGAGAGAGTTGCCAGGAGATAATGTACTTTAATATTCAAGGGGCTCTCGTACAGGCGGAAGTGAGTCAGGTGACCGATAGCTACAGGTAGGGAGGGATTCATTAATGTATACAGCTCGGAAGCGTTACAGGTGCGTGGTTTTAGGTTTTTTTTTCATTCCACAATTGTACTTTCGTGCGCACGTTCCAGGGATTACTTATTTTTTGTACGTAAATGATTGCGCGCGGCATACCTATGATCAGTATTTTTTTTTTGTACGTACAAGTTACTATTTTTTTTTTTTCATCGAGAAGTGGTTTTAGGAAATGTGAAAATTTTAATACGAATAAAATATTTAAAATACTAATCATCGTTTCCGTTCGGAAAACGCTCGATATATTCACAATTTAATTTCCCGTAATGCAAATGAAACTTGCAAGCGCTGTATAAATTGATTTGTAAAAATAATTACGACGAAACGTATATATGATATATACGTCTTGTAATAATCATGAAACACAACATTAGTACGTCCATTAATTACAGCGAATGATGATAAGTCGTTAAATCCATGGAAATCGTATACGTGTATATAATGAATGCAACCGCGATTGGAAGTACGCACATACACGATGAATACCTGCAAATAAAAAAAAAAGAAAAGAAACCGCCTCGGCATATAGCACTAATTAAACTCTCGACCCTTCACGCGAGCTGTTGCCACTAGTGTGCACCTGTCATGCAGTTTATACGCGCGGCTCAGATACACAGAATATACGTTGCCGCTCGTATGTGCACCGGGTGGTCGACGATGTAATTGATGTTTACATTATATAGCTGTACACTATTTTAAATGTTACGTATACGCCGTTCGAGACACAAGATTTTTGTCCTTTTTGGAATAAGAAAAAAAAAGTACGTTACAGGTGTCTGTGACAAATCTCTCTTTCTCTCTCGCGCTCGGACGCGAGTTTAAATACAAAGCTAACGGTAAGTAAATTGAGTAGCATGAGCACTTGGAAAGCTTGTTATTGCGGTCGTACTGGCTTTCCGTTACATCTTTTCAGATGGGAAATTTTCTAAATTTTATCCTTGAACTTCTAGAAGCAACACACACACATACACACACACACCTCTCGAGATTAAAAGATTATTTTTTAACGAAGCGAAGAAAATAGCCGGGATGGTTAAGACTATTATAGAATAAAGTGTACGAACACTTCTTAACGTTAATGCCATCGTAAAAGTATCCTTTTTTTTACTTTCGACATCACAGCGCGAAAAATAACGAATCAAATAAATCAAAGGATATGATTACTGGTTTCATCGGGATTCGGCGTTGAAGAGGAAATCATACAACAAATTGTCCAGCGAAACAATGGCAATCATTCGTACAAAGGGGGGTCTCTCCCTATCAAGACACAATCAAAAGCCGCACGCGCAGGAAGGAAGAAAGAAAGAAAAAAAAATCAAAAAAGCAGAGAGGAAGACTACAAAAAAAAGAGAGAGAGACGGTGTTCATGCAAGCGTTGCGACGTTACTTTCGGCCATTGTCCGAGCGAGCAATTTAATTTATATATACGCGAGAGACTGGCATGAGCATATATGAGTCCGTAGCATTACATTTGGAGCGAAGTGCGCGCGCGCGCGCGCAATTAGCGAGGTTCTCCAGCCGCCTCGACAACAACACAACAACGGAAACCGTTGTGTGCGCGCGCGCCGCGCTCGAGGCTTTAACGATGCGTGAGCATCCGCCGTTTAGACGGCACACGCGCGCAAGAAACCGACCGAAAATTTTCAACTCGTTCTTCTTTTTTTTTTCAAAGGGTACTTCCGCACTTATTTTTCAACGCCATTGACCTTTCGGCGATCGTCCAGTAAAACTTATATATGTTATTTGTTTCGTACCCCCTTCATCAATTATTATGATTGCGAAAAAATAATTGAGTTCGAACGTAGCTATATACGTATAACGGCTCGATGTGCTGTAATTTCACGTACGTTATAGGTAACTTTATGTTGTATTTCTTGCATTTACCTTGAATTTTCCTTTAATTAAGATGAATGCATAACCGCGTGAGAAAGTGAATCGACGCGACGACGCATAAATTATACCTAATAAAACTAAGAGGCCATTGCAAAAAAGTAATCGCGATTTTCAAACCCGCACAGCGCGCGAATATTGCGCGAAGCTGCTATACAGTTGGCAAAGGAAATAATGAAAAACCGCGAGGCCGATTAAAAGCCAAGATGGTGAATCAGTCGAATGGAACGTAAGATAAGGAATTGATAAGAGAGCAGAAGCCCTGAATGCCTGTTGATTACACGTGTATTTTTCTATTTTTTTCATTTACCGTATACGCAATTGCGAAACTTGTGGATTTTTCGCAAGCGATCGTAAATATATATAAACAGCGATCGGTGATATCGCCAATATATATTCTTCAAGACTTTGAGAGGCGTGGCTTACGGTTTCGGTATGATAAATTATTTGAATTGAGTTATCATTGGCTTTTTGATATTTTATTTGGATATAATATTAAAACTGTACGAGGATGTTAGATCAATTAAATTATTTTACGTTCGTTAATTAACATTGTGGTACTTATAATAACGATCTTTAGAATATCTCGTGATACAGTTTAATTATTTAGTTTGATATGTAACGTTTTATTTAATCATTCAATTGAACTTTTTATAGCATACAGCCATCTGCACGAAAATCTTTCGCACAATATTGTGCGAATAAATAATTGTTTCGAAATACATACCCAAAGAATACTCGAGCCACACGAAAAAACAACGAAAATTTAGTTTCCAAACTCAACCGTCTCACCGTCTCAACACTTTTACAACAGTCGAAAAAAAAAGGTAAGAACAGCTTGACAGCGTTCTGGCGCGAACGTGCTCCGGGACACTCTCAACACTACACCGGCTGACAACGTAATTCACCTCGGCGATTTGGCGCCATCACGCGCGAAACTTTATCTCGCTCTCTCTTTCTCTGTCTTTCCCTCTCTCGCTTTCGTATAATGTACGCGCGCGCGCACGAAGAAGTGTAATCAAGTGTAATCGAGTTACAGGCGGCAAAGTGATATTCACCTCTCGCGCGCGCACCTGCGCTACGCTCAAATCACGGACTCTCTCTCGATGCTTCCGCAAACACTTCCAAGCACAGCGCGACAGGTGCAATGACTCTCTCACTCTCCGGCTCGCTCGCTCGCTCGCTCATTCGCCGAATGAAGAGGCAGAAAATTTTCTTCAACGTATATAAAAGGGACAGAATGAAGCGCGATGACGAGAATGCGTATATGAGACAGTGAGAGAGAGAGAAGCGTTATAAAAATTGCTATTCAGGTTTTTGCCATATAGCTAGGAATGCTTTCACGGGAGCTCGGATACAAATCGACTCCATTTATTTCGATGGGGATACTCGTCATTTTTCTCGTGCTCTCCTGATTGCTAATTGGGTCGGCGGAATGCGCTGTTGGCTGCTGGCTGCTGCTGCTGGCTACAACGCGGAAATGATCGCACCGACGCGCATAAAAAATAATTATGTGCTTCGAGAACTGCTATACGTATGTATATGGGCAACTCGATGTAATCGAGTAAAAAACTTGGATTCGTATGTAATTTTGAATTCTTATTCAAATTGCGCTCGACTCAGTTCAAGCTCTTCATTTCATCTGCATAAAGAGTTTACGGGAAAGAAATATGGAACGAACAGCGTGTATTATTTCTTTTTGGAATGCTGCGCGGAAGGACATACCGATTATATTGTCAACAGTTTTTTTTTTTTGCAATAACGTAATCCAAATGAAAGCACGTTCTGGATTTTACGAAGAATGATTTCACCGTGCGAGTAGTGGGTTAATCGTCATTCAGACATGCACAATTGTATCGAGATACTATATTATCGAAACGAAATAACGTATATTCCTGCATGTTTGCATTTTATCATTTTCAATTTAGTTTACGTGCGACACCGATTCGTGTTGCGCTTATGACCGCGAAAAAATCGTCTCTTGCGGCGTACATGTGGGTATATATATAAGTTTTTGCAACCAACGCGTAAAAATGAGAATTTAATACCGGTACCAATGAAACAACACCAAGAAAAAATTTGTTCTATTGCTGTCATCGCTGAACAAAAATTCACAGAGCACGACTGATAGATTTCCAAACGAGGAAGAAAGTAAAAAAAAAAAGCCCAGTGAAACGAAAGCGTGGGTCCGATCGAGCGACACGAAAAGTGCAAGCGTATATAATTAAAACTGAAAATCAAGGTCAAACCTCATTCGAAGCAGCCGCAACGTCGACACAGTTTACTTCTTCGTTCTTTTTGTTGTCAAACAGCAACGACAACAGCAAAAAAAAAAAAAATAGAATCAATTCACAGAATATAGAAACGCAGTATTGGTAATTTTTTTTCTACGCAAAACTAAACGTCAACGACGATAATCCCGCGGGAGTTTTAAAGAGACACTTGTTGGAATGCGTCCCGAGCGCGCACTGAAAGGAAATGTGGGACGCGCGAGAGCCCGAGCCACGTTCTACTGATAAAAGCCGCGGGAGGCCCCGCTCTCGCACACACCGCGCAGCTACTCTACAACTGTATGTGTGTGTGTGTACGTGTATGTACGTACGTATGTGTGTGTGCGAGTAGCGAGAGAGCCGGTTTAAGGTACGATGGGCACTATCCTCTCTCTCTCTCACGTGCATTACGCTACTTGCGCGGTTATATACATTTTCATAAAGCTCCCATGAAAGAAAATTGCTCCCAAGGGGAAACGTGCACACACGCGCTTTTTGCTGTATTATTCAATGATGTATACGTGTTATGGAAGAAAATTTTTCGATTTGGATTGTCTTGAGTAGCTTTCGATGAAGCGATTGAAGAAACAAGGATATATAAATCATCTTTTTTTTCTGTTTAGGTCTATCTGGACGTCGAAATGGATATTTATTATGGGAAATTGGAAAATGTTTACGATTGGTGATACACAACTCCCTTGGAAAAAAAAACTTTATTTCCACGACTGTTCGACTTCTGGAAATGCAATGATACGCCTTTTCACTTTTTATTTATTTTACGAAACGCTATGTGAACAGTCTCGTCATATCAGTCATATTTAATTGATTTTTTGATTTTAGATTCTGTTGATAACGTAAAATTAAAGTAAAAAAAAATTCTGTAAAAATCTGCAACTGATCAGTGTAATCGAACCTTAATCTCGCGCACAGAAGGTGACAATGTGTTCGTTGAATGCAGACATATACACTCATGCACACTTACGTGCGCGCAAGTGAACGTCGTGAAACTCGGTACGTGCACCTATATACGATACCTCATACACACACACACACAATCACAATATTGCCGTAACGTAAAGCAAAGTACAATAATACATGCGAAACGCAGTCGATTTGGCCCCGAGGTAGTCAATGTCGAGGCTTGACGTGTGCAGGAGGGACGAGACGACAACTATACAACACGTGCAGAGGATGACTTCCGTTTTTTTTTTCCAACGCCGCGCACGATTTCCTCTCTCTCTTTCTCTCTCTGCATGTATATACATATATATATATATACATAAACGGCTTTTGTATGGTCGCGAGGCTGAAGCGCGGGGAAACGAGTACAAAAGTGTCTGCTGATTTAGGGACTGGGGTCGCCTTTACCAATGCGCTTCCGGCCGAGCTGGTAATTGCCCGAGAGCTCTCTGAAACGCAAGCTCGTCGTTGCAAATGAGCCGGACGCCGATATATATATATGGCCCCCAAACAGCGCCGGAGGGGGGGGGGGGGGGAGGTGTAGGAAATGAGGTCGTTAACGATGATGTGTTTGACTGATTTCTTCTTCTTTTTTTCGGCAAAAAGAAGCGCCGGGTTGAGTTCTTAGTTTGAATACAAACAGGTGGTTCTTTTTTTTTTTTTAGAACGAACAGAGAAAACGATATGTTTGTTCTCTGTGCTCTGGAATTTTCACGATTTAAAGTGCACTGTGGTACTTTCACCGAACATGCTGTTTTAGTTACACTTTTTCGATACCAGACTACTTTCTAAGCGATACGTAATTTAGATTTTTTTTAGATACGAATGCAAAACAATCTCCTGAAATCAATAAGGTAAAGCGAATAACGTAATCACACTGAATAATTAGAAAATTTCGTTAAACATAGTTCCTATTAATAAACTCTACATTAATTAATTTGTAAGTTACAACTTTCATGATTATTTCTCAGCACATAGAATTCCATTTGTTCTTCATCTAGCATAAGTTTTTATAATTGAGTCGTAAGATACGTTAAAGGACGCGCACATGTGAAATCTTTCAAAGTTCACAAAGTTAGTTCAGGAAGAGTCTATAGATTCGGAAGTTAATATACAGTCTTGTTATGAAATAAAGTACTCCGGAAACATTCGAACAGAAGTATAGCATTTCTAGTTCGAAATTCGCATGCCTAATAAGAAGGCAAGAGATTGAAGCTAATTATTCCAGAAGATTCCATTGTTGTTGCATCCTTACGACGCCGACAGCCAACTTGAGTGGTAATTATACAATAATACCGCGTATCTCTGTAACTCGACAAACTGGAGCTCATGAATGGTTTTGTCATCATTTGCAATAGTCCGTCAGTAAAAATAAAATGATGATTGCCACGCTACTTTTGTGAGTGTAACAACATGAAAATTCAATTATCTTCATGACTTCTCGGAACAATTTCCGACAGTGATACTACTCCTTTCGGATTTTATTTGATGATACAATTTAATTGTAGGGATTTCGAATAATTAATGTAATGGCTTTTGTTGCTTTGAATTTTTACTCTGAGATGAAATGTTTCTCAACATAATGTTATACTTTCTCTCTTGATTTGTAAAACGAGAAAAAGAAAACTTATACTGAAGTGACACTATTACAATAACATTTTTTCGTTTTAGCACTCTTCTGTCTCTTATAAAAAAATTTTTGATTTATAAACTGCCACTCCAGATGTTTCAAAATAAGTTGTTTTTTCGATCAAATACGGCAGTACTGAAATATATTTATGGCATATATAAGCATATGCAATAACGACTCACACGAACGTAAACAATATTGACCACGAATTTCAACAACTTTCATAATATTTTCTAAAAAAGTAATAACGCATCATTATGGGTAAACCAAAATCATCGTATGATAAATTAATTTGTACAAAATTAAATTTTTTTAATGAAATTTCTATGTCAGCTATTTTTTTAATGTAATGCATTGTATAAACATGAGCTATATACTTTCAAGCCTGTAGTTGCATCCTTTTTTTCAAGTGTTTTTACAACTTAAGGAAACGACATTTTTATATCAGGCATTTTTTTTCAAGTCACGCATCGTATAAAGGAACTGCATTTTTTTTTAATCTTGCGAAGTTGCATCCTATTCAAGCGAGTACCAGTTTTTCTGGAAATTGATGTAATTCCGTTTGTATTAAATTCTCGACAAGGTAGCGCATAAAACGCTAAAACAACTCTCACCTTGGATGAATAGACTAAGATAAGAGGCAAAAATTATTTCAGTGGATTGTACCGGCGTATTAAGTACGTTTTCCGTTTTTCCATAGATGCGCGGCTGTAACATAGACCAAAAGAAAAAAAGAAAGAAAGAGAGAGAAAAAAAAAGTTTCCGATGAATCAGTATAGAAAAACGTAACGCTGCGTATATTCACGTAATAACATCTCGCGCGAGTACTCCGTTTTTCTATACGTAAGAGACGCTAAAAGATACAATGATTAGAGAGTGTACGCATAAATTATCTTGCTATTGAGCTTGTGATTCGTTACAGCCAATTTCAATGGGCCGCGATGCGAGAAAAACAAAGAGACGCTATAGGTAAATTAACCTCTTGCACTGGCGGCAGTGTAAGATAAAGAACTCGGATGTGTCGAAATGCAACCAGGAAATTCGTTTAAAACACGAAATTCTTTGTGTTTTTTGCAGACCGAGAAACAAATAAATGTCACGCTCGCGTGTATCGCGTTGTATATATAGTATAGTACTTTATTTTCTGCGATATAACATGCAAGGAACGCGCTATTATAATACTCATTTTTCGACAATAATCAGATTTAACCAGATTTTCAACCGTCAATTGAAAAAAGGAATTTTTCATACTTTAAATTGATATAAATTTTTAATAAAATAATTTTTTGTCATAAAATATGTAAAAAAAATGGGCGCATTACCATAACACTGTTGCAACAATCAATAATAAGAGCCATTATACCATTTACTGTTACAGTAAAAGGGCAACTCTAACACTCGTTGCAAAACGCGACACGTAACATGTAGAGAACTTTTTCCAAGTTTGAATGATGATTTTGAACCTGAGTGGTTTAGCGGCGCAAAAAGTTTAATCATCATTCTTGTTAGAAAAAGCTCTATATTCCTCGTTGCGTAATGCATTATTATTTTTATTATGAAAACAATTACTCAGGCACGCCGAAACATTATACTATAACAAAATAATGATATTTTGTACATTACATTGAAATTGTGTTCAATTTAAGTGAAGAGCGATACCAACATGAAAGTATCAATTAAATTTCCAAAATTAATAATTCATCTGAAAGCAATGTTCGCGATGACACGAAGCAAAAGTATATAATGATCATTACACGCTAACGTTGCGCAATGAGCTTCGCGACTCTAATTGCAAACGCACTACATGATCCTCTTCATGGCCCACTTAAAAGCCACGCACCACACTCTCGATCCTCTTACGCCTTTATGTAACATCATTCTAAACCGCCGTGAGATGGCAAGAAGAAGAAGAAGAAAAAATTGCAAAGAAATAGTCAGCGAACTGTTCAATAAACATGACGCCCATGGAAATGCCTATTAGTTCAGCGTAAAAAACCAAGAGGCAAAAGATGTAAGAAGAAGAAGAGGCTGGTAACGAAGTAGCAGTGCGTAATCCAGATGCTCGATCTTCATTGTACTCCAGATTGCGCCACTCGTATAGAGAAGCACATTACGCCGCCGCCGCGCGCCACCCGTATGGCAATTACGAAAACGCGCGCGAGATTCCTACTTCTACAAAGCCAGTTACATCGCATCAACAACACAAACACACGCACTTCTACACATACGGCATTAGCATATCAAGAAGCTCCCTTCCGTTATCGAGCCACCTCATCTCTCGCAACCTCGGCATAAGCCGTTGATTTTTGACAAAACAATACATTCGGATCGGCCAGTCAGATCCGCAAGTCGAAAATTGGCCTGAAATGCTAAATTTTCGTTTCCGTTTAAAAATTCGCTCGCGGACGCTCTCCAGCTAATTGTGTATAGGTCAAAGTGAAATAGCCACAGTCTGGTTTCCGGATTTCCGAGGCAAAAAACATTGCGCAATTGCAACTCACCCGCGCCCCCCACCACGAACAACTCGCACATTGTCTTTGAGAAAGACGCAAGTCGGTTGTTGGTTCATCTTCATTGCGAGCCCCCTTTCTTGCACCTTCTCATAGACAGAGGTGCACGCGCGAACGAGTGAGAGCTCTATGTATATACATGCACGTCACACCGAGAGAGGTTCAGGTTGGTTGTGTGTGTGTGTGTGTGGAGAGGGAGACGTCGCGCGTTTTGCGCTATCGGTGTGTGCGTGGGAGCCCCAAGAAAGGGGGGCTCTCAGAGAGCAACAATTTTTTCCCCCCCAGAACATCTCTCTTTCTCTCTCGCTAACACCGCATATATATTCACCACCACCTCGCGTACCATCCTCAAATCACTTTTAGCACCCGTGCTTTTTCGGATATAATACCGTTGCCGGCTCTGTATCTCCGTTGTGTAGCTTCAGTGGCTCTCTGCGTGTGTGAGCTTGTGATTTTGATTTCATTGTGACTCTCTTTTTTTTCTGGGATTTTTTTGTTTTTTTTTTTTTTAATTGTGAAATCTTTCATGGACTGATGCAGTTCTGACTGGCATTGTTTGGGACATTGTTCAAACTGCGATAAATGCATGCGATTTGCATAGACGCTGGTTGACTCAGGTGTTTTTGAAATTTTGTTTTTTGGATCAAAATGAAGGTGCGTTGTCTGCTTTTACTTGTAATGTATTAATAATAATCTAGTTGTTAAATTTTCTATTGTAGTAATAATAATGATCTAGTTGTTAAGTTGCGAAAAGTAACTCGATTGCATTTTTTATTAATGATTTTGATTTTTGAAAAATTTCAAATAAAATTTCAAATTGAATTAATTTTTAAATATTCTTCTATTTTGATAAAAAATTAATTAATTACATAGAATTTTAATATTATACGAACAAGCTTTCTCATAGAGTGAAACCATATAATTCTTTTGTCACCTAATGTTTTTGTCGCCGCTATAAAAGTGAATTTCTTTCACATTTAGATACAGAACAATTCAAAAAAATTACAGGCAATTGGATAAATTAAACGAAATTATATGTATGAAAACAAATAGCGGAAATTAATTCATTGATTATTAAAATGTGTCGCGTTGTTCCGAATAATGCTACTTATTTTCAGATATTTTATATTATCGGTAATTGTCGAATAAAAGCACAAAAACTAATTCAATCAAATTGATTTGCTATATGTTTCAGACGATTTCGAGGTTCTATTTGGCTAGCACTCTTCTTGTCATTGGATTACTGCTTTTGTACCGAACAATGGCGGTAGGTATTTACTTAAACTTTCATGTTACACATAAAGTTACTTAACACACGAAGTGGAAGAAAAAAATGATAATAATTCGCGTCGGTAAAAACAACTTGATTGAGTTCTGAATACTAGAGCATAATTACCGGGTAATAAAGTACACAGTTCGTGACACTTTCTATGCCCATAAAAAAACCGGCGAAGATGCGCTCGTGTATAACGTGGCTAAACTGATCGTTATAATTCATTCCCATCGTAAGAAATTTAGTGATCATCTTATGCAACGAATGATTACACGAAAAAAGATGGACCGACAAGTGAAATGCTTTTACGAAACTCCGTGGGGCTCACAACTTTATAATCCCTGCTTCGTGAGCTGCATTATTTTCGCGTTATTCCAACTTCTCACGAAGCGCGCCGCGCAACAATGACAAGTGAACGCGTTTTTCACATATTATTTCCCTTTGGTATATATGTATGTACCTCGCGGCGGGCTAATTAATTAATTAACTTTTCACACGCTTGGATTGGTTCACTTTGAATATCTCCTAAATCAATTTTTTCTTCGAATTGTGTACGTTCGACAGTTGCATTTTTTACATACCATCGCGTGCGAAAGAAAAACTTTGATACAATATGAGCCACTTTATAATTCATATAGATATTTACACGTAATTGTATACAAATTTTAGTATTTTCAAAATTTTCATTCTAATGAAAGATAACGTACTTTTTATTCTTTTTTGGATAAAAACCACAATCCTTTTTTACTTACGCGTGTTTCCTTTCGGCAAAACCAACTTCCTTTTCTTATCGTGGATGTATCTTAAGAAAAGAGAAAAAACGATGGCTATATTTTATTATGTAACACTGTACCATAATGCTTCTCATCCGATGCATCTTATGAAAAACTGTAATGGATGATACCCATGGAATATAGGATTTCTTACCTCAAGATGCTACGGGTGTAACCCATACTATTGCTCAAAGTCTACATCAAATGACTTTGCAAAAATGGCTTTACACGTCAATGAAGAAATTTGATAAAAAGATGCGGTTGATGTTTACGCTTTGAGCGACCCTGGTGGATCATCTTTACTGATCCTCGTATTTTTCTACTTTATAACGAATTCTATTATAAGCACTTTTATTTTATTTCATATTACAACTACGTAATTATTTATCCCTAATTCCGGTTTATTAAGGCTTCTTTAAAGTAGATCACGGAACACATATTTTTTTTAAATGCGAGGAATTACAGTTGACTGAAATTAGATATTCAGCATGAATGGTCGAAAAAGTACAACCACACTGGTAATTTGCATTCCATTTCACGCTACCGACACCGGCTCTCCTGACAAAATCTAAAACATTTTGACCGTTACATCATTGGTTTAAAAAAAAGACAACGCAATGCTACAATCTCTCGATCAGTTATTGCACAACTTCGAACAAAAAAAAAGAGTTTTTTTTCGAACGAAATAACGAATAACTATAGCATGATACGACAATTCATCTCTCTTTTGTTGAGCTCGCTCGAGATTGTTGTCAGTGAGAAATATAGCCAGACATCCGCACGCGACAAAAATACTAAAAAAGAAGAAAGAAAGAGAGAGAGAGAAGTAGGGGAGCAAAAAAAAAAGAAAGAAAGAAAAAGTGCCGACGGGCGTACGAAAGGCCCAATGCAAAACAATTAAATTCAACAGGTGTGAAGGTTGCAGCATCCTATCACGCAACGTTGGAGACGCATGCGCGCTCGCGCGCACAAGCCATTCATTTTCACCGGAAGCCGCGGCCGTGAAATTTGATTGACATCGGCAAATAAAGAAGCCTCCTCCCCGATTGTGTTTCGATCTTTATTTTTCTCCCGGCGCGCGGCCGCCGGCACTGTGATTATACTACTACTCGGACGTCAAATAACGTGATCGAAGCGCGATTGCGCAGCGAGGACTTTTTAATCGAGATATATAAAGATCTTGATAACGCTAAGTTCATATCCTTTTATTGTTGTTGGATGTATACGTCGTCTCGGAGAAATGGGCATATCCTATAGAAAAAAAAAATGCGTTTTATTCTGCTGGTTTCTGGATTTTATTGATTTTGCAGGTACTCTGAGAAATAATTATTATTTGATTTTATAAGTTAGTCTGCGAACCTTTGATGTAATTTCTGCTTACCTCGCGGATTATTACGCGTAAATCAAGACACATCTAGATAAATTGTTGACCCGTTTCTCACTAACAATATGTACAATGAAAGATGCCAGACGAGATAAGCATTTTGTTTCTTTTCACATACTCGATTCATGTGGAAAAATGTGGAATACAAGAGTATTTGATAACTGACATAATTTTCCATCACAAAGTACTTGATTTCCTGTTACATGTACACGTGTGCGTGCGCGGACAAATTGGTCGACATGGCAATCGAAATGTTGTAATACTATTATACTGTAACTAAATTGTCCGAAAGTTCACTGTAGGTCATACAAGCAATGTTTTCATTTGTATGTCGACTGTTATGTTACAACAGAGCAATAAATAGTTTGACTATGCGATACTAAACAATTATACAGTTTTCTTTGTCATTTATGTCTTATGAAAATTAATTTGACAGAATAATCTAAAATTTTACAGAAATACTTTGTACGACCTATATAAAAGCATCTATTTTTCACGATTGAAATAATAGCACATTTTTTGTGAAAAATATACCAAATTAAATGGTTTTATTCAGAAAATAATTTTATAAATAAATAATGAAAAAAATTCCAGCAACATTTCATATAAACATAATGTTTTAACCCACAGACGATTCACAAATCTCAAACAAATATTGAAATGTTTAATAGTAGACCTGCATTAAATTAGTATTAATTTTCAGCAAGTTGATGGATATACGCCTGGAGTAGACTACCCAATATACAACTCTGTACCATTTGGTTTGCCTTTTACCTGCAGAGGTAGAATACCAGGTTACTACGCTGATCCCGATACCAGATGTCAGGTAAATCGTTATATATTTGTTATCATTTCCCGGCGGATTTAAATTTTATTTTTTTTCTTTGAAATTTGATGTAACGTTTGATAATATAAATTTTAATTTTCAAAGGTATGGCACTGGTGTATTCCTGGAGGAAGAATGTTCAGCTTCCTCTGCCCGAATGGAACTGTATTCAGTCAAACAGCGCGTGTCTGTGATTGGTGGTTCAAGGTAATACATCGAATACAATTTTATTATTTATTTTTCATTTTGTCATTCATTTCTGATGTTATTTCAGGTTGACTGCGCTGATTCACCTCGTTTATACGGTATCAACGAGGACCTTTACAAGGATGCGCGAGGAAATTGGATTTGAGGCGTTTATGTTATAGATTGTAAACCCATATTGTTTTTTTTTCTCCAGAAATAAGAATGTAAATTAATAAACTTCATCTTATTTTCATACTCAATAATAAATTCGTTGAAAGTGTAATATTCTTTTTGCCGACGTACCGTATACGATAAGTAGAATCACTGACTTTACCAACGAAGGATACATTGACATAATGTTATATTTTCCAAGAAGAAACTTTTTTAAATGTTAACATTTATAGTATTAAGATAATTCTGGTGGAAATTTTATCTTCGTAAATAATTTTATTATCAACGCAAAACTTGTGTTATCTTCCGAATTAATTCGTAATTTACTCATTTTAATCATTTTATCAGAAACCGCATTTTTTCCTATAAATACTTTCATAATAAATGTAGACCACATTCATGCATTCAACATTTCGCATTCGTGCATCAAAAAAAACAGTGAATTTCCATTATAAAAGGCAAGTAGATACGTGCGCCTCATGCAAACCTAATGTGTTACCAAATTCGGCTGCATCTACTTACACAAATCATATCTCTTAACGATTTATGGTCGGCAACCATTGCCTCGTCTTTTCTTCTCATAGCGGAATTTTTATCGTGAAATTACGTACATATATCGCTATTCATCCGTGTTTACATTCACAGGCATTTATCTAAGATCGTGAGCGAATTAATCATTCGACAAATCTTTCAAGATTATCATTAGATATCGAATAACTGGAAAGACTGTACAAGTATCGTAAGGATCGTCTTGCAGCAGGTAACTTCCAAAAACGGACTTTTACAATGTCCATCATAGCCAACAGAATAAATTAATCGTGTGTGTCTGTATGTTTCGTCCAGACCGTATATACCTATGTATGAAACACAACCGCGTCGACACTGCTCCTTGGCAATTTCTTGGCACGATTGGGCAATAGAAAGTGAGCGTTCGCTCGCGATCGGCTGACCAGGCCGCGCCACCGCGGCTTTGCCGTGTGCTGCACGTTCTTCTTTTTTTTCTTTCCCTCCCCGCGAGCGCGCAACTATGGAACAGCTGTCTCCGCGTGAGATTGTTGCGCGCCGATTCGTTTATTTATGTACACACGACCGTGCGTTATATACCACTGCCACCATTGTATATATACACATTCTCCCAGGTTTGGGATGAGAAATATCTCAATTAGCTAGACGACGCGTGCGGTATTATACGTTTGTACATGGGTTTTACTAGCGACCACTAAATTTCGTTGCAAAAAGCTGCTTGCTTAGACTTCTTTCTGAAGTTGAGTGAAATATCGTCCTTTTTTGTATTTATCTCCCGGTCATTTCGTTAGTAAATTCATTTTCAGCGTTAATGCGCCTTCGCCGCGGCTCGACGATTGTTACTTCAGCGTTAATTTATCGTCGTAATTTTCGTCGAGTTTATTATAAATAGCCGAACTGAAAGCCGATAAAACGTATTTAATGGCTTATTTCGTATTACATTCTCTCTCTCTCTCTCTTTCTCTCTCTCTATCGAAAAAATAATTGCTGGATTATCTCGTTGAAAGCTACGTGTGTATGTTTAACTTTCACCGAATTTCAAATTCGACATTCGACCTGCGTCACATGATTTTGCAGTGAGCGGCGGCGGTGCCTTTTAATGTTTCTTTTTTTTTTATATTCATCGAGCCACTTAATTTTGCAAATTAGTCGAACTAGCGGCGATATTTCGCAATGACAAAATTCCAAGAAAGTTCGAGCGATAATCGAATTTTATCAAAATGAGTAAAGATAATACGTATGTACATTGACGAAAGAAGAGAGTATATCTTGCTGGACTGTATAGAAGGAGAAACCTAATTTACAGTCTCAGTGCGCTAGGATGCACAACAACGTCGTCGGCGGGCTCGTAAGTCGAGGACTTTTGGAATGACAATGCTCCTTTTTCCTCCACACAGACACACACACACATACACATACTGCGACTTCTCAGACAGGCAGGACACTCTAACTTGTACATATACAATGTTTCCGGCTTTCGCGCTGAAACGCCATGATGAACAATGAGAGCAAATTGTGCGAGAGAAACACACGCATCCTTAGAAAGTCTGCGCGTGTGTGTGCCAAGCACGCGCGCGCACACAGCTTCCTGCTCCATTTTTTCTTTTTTTTTTTTTTTTCGTTTTCTATATACGCGGGTGCCAGGACTCATTACGTCAGGAGAAACAATTTGCAACTTCGACTATCTGTGTGGTATACGAGACGACGAAGTATATATATATATGTATATGTCGCCTCGTTAAGCAGACTGATCTACTCTAACTAGCGTATCGCTTTTCAGTATAAACCTCGCCGCCGCGCCGCGCCACGCTTACGCAACCGTCGTAATCCTTTTTAATGTCCAGCCTTCCGAAAAGATGAAAGTTTATGTCTGCTATGGGT
The DNA here is from genome assembly GCA_035047105.1 of Galeopsomyia nigrocyanea. Lineage (NCBI taxonomy): Eukaryota > Metazoa > Arthropoda > Insecta > Hymenoptera > Eulophidae > Galeopsomyia > Galeopsomyia nigrocyanea. The sequence continues at coordinate 394,402 of JAWWMK010000017.1, read as the reverse complement.
ACTGACAAGCTGAAACGTTGTAAATAGTTTTTGCGATAAAAAACATTTTCTAAAACATATCGTGTTCAGTACCAATAGTTCGAATGTATTTTTTTAGTTTCACTTTTTTCATGTCAGTCCAGAACGTAAGATAAGAATCCCGACATGCCGTTTGAAACGTTTTCTTTACGCACTATCATGTCAATTAAAAATCCCGTCGGCAAAAGAGGTCGGTGCGGGCTATACACGAGCGAGACAGAGAGAAAAAAAAGCCAATATACTCAATTGTGCGCGACCTGCGGTATAATTTCACCTTTGGACAACGCCAAGTCGAGTTTCATAAATCAACGGCGAGTTGAACTTTCGCAGGTGAGTATATAGCAAAGCAGCGAGGAGGATGGACGCGCGCGCGTGGCGAGTGAAAGAGTCTCGACGGCAAGGATACGCGCGTCGTTCAACCTTGAATGGAAACCGGAGAAAGAGCCTCGGGAAAATATACGATGAAATAAAAATTGAGAACTCGATGTCCTTAAGGGGTTTCCGAACTTTATGTATATATGTCCAATTCCACAAAAAAACTCGATTAATTCGGCACCGGTTCTAAAAAAAAGTCAAATTGACTCGACGTTCCTAATTCCTTCGGGATATCATTCTATGTTATACAAGGAACCGAAAAAAAAATTGGGCCCATCCATAAAAATGGGTGTGACACCCTTTTTTCGCTTATGGAAGTTAAAAAATTATCGAAAAAGTATAGATAAGTTTCTACAGTTTTTTGGAATTTTATGAAAAATGAAAAATGATAGCGTTAATCTGACTTCAGATTCGAATTCTACGTCAAAAAATACGTCGAAAACCATATTTTGTTTTTTTTTTCCTACTTCAAATTCCGGCCTCTCTCGCCTTCTCGCTATCATTTTGCATTTTTCATTAAATTCCAAAAAAACGTGGAAATTTACCGACTTTTTTTCTATTATTTTTTTAAACTTCCATGGTCGAAAAAAGGGTGTCACACCCATTTTTATGGATGTGCCCAATTTTTTTTCGGTTCTTTGTATAATATAGAATGATATCCCGAAGGAATTAGGAGCGTCGAGTCAATTTGGCTTTTTTTAGAACCGGTACCGAATTAATCGAGTTTTTTTTGTGGAATTGGACATATATATATACCGCGAGTCGACGAACTTATGCTGTTTGTGCTGCGCTTTTGTGGATGCGGGCGTCAGAATTCCAGAAATACCACCACACTGCCTACCTTAGTATCGATATCCAGTGTGCGAAAACATTGCTATTCTCGGCTGCTTCTCCGCGCGCAGCAAAGTTGTTCCTTTTTTCTTCTCTCGTGGTGGAAAAGTGCTTGGAGGGGAAGAGGTTATCGACTGCGTGGTTCTTTATGTTTTTTGAGTTCGCGATAATTTTTCGATTTACAGTTGGCTGGTTGGGAACAGGATTCCGTCGGAGAACAAAGAGAATTTCAAGTTTCGTGCTTTCGTCGATTTCTTTTTTGAATTTCTGCATGTCATTTCGGCAGACGGGCGGAGATAACGCAAACTGGAACGATTATTACAAGGAAAAAAAAGGCAACAACTGAATTTCATTTCGTACTGATTCCCAAACATGTAAAATGACTTTCAATCAAGAATCCTGACAATAGGCTTACAATGATTTTTAATACAGACATCAGATCATATTCACACCTCTGATCGATCTTACTACTCTTGCCTCGTCATTTTATTGTCCAGTATTGTGTGCACTGCAAATAAAAAAAAAAGGAATGCATTTCCATAAATTAACAGGCTTATATTAATTGAGAGACACGCTTGTTGTGTGGCGATGTCGAAACACTTACTTTTCTCATAATATAGGGTTCAAGGTAAAAGTAGACATATTCATAGCTAAACTCAGACAATGGATCTCAATAGAAAACTCATTTACATTTGATATAATGGCAGTCGCGTGCGCTTGTAATCGTATACTTCTATCATATCCATGGAGTTTTTTGCGTAGGCCGAGTTCTGCACATCTTGCGAAAGACGTCTACTATATCACTCGAACGGCCTTATAGCGCGGTAGACATTATTCTTATTCTTGCGCACATCGATTTTTAAACATGTGAATGACAAATTTTATTCAATTCGAGGAAAGTTTTTTTTTAATGTAAAAAAATTCTTAAAATATTGCCCATATCTTTTAAGCTTCAACTCTGCTGTAAATATAGTAATGACATGTACTAATCACAATATTGATCAATTTTCAATTTGAACAGGTCAGTGGTTATTAAATACAATAAAAAGGGATTGGCTTGCTATGATTATAGGTCATATGGATACATTGTGACTATTAATTCTTTTCTCTTCCAGAGCGCTCTTTCATTCTCTCGGTTCTAATACAATTTATCACTTTCATATTCAAGAGTCAATCAAGCGCATGCACGCCTACTTAGTATAATATACCTTATAGTGTTCTCACGATCTGGGATACGATCGATTGTACCATGCTCCAAGAATTCGTTCATTAATGCATTTTTCTTTTTTAAATTACATTTTAATAGCCGATTTTTCAAAAGGTTTTCCAATTATCGTCGATAAAAAAAATCGTCTTGAAATGTTAAAATATGAAAGTATTACAATAAGCCCTTACACGTAAATTATGAAAATACAAAGAAAATTACTTTGAAATTTTTCGAGCTACGCAATAAAGAAAAAATTCAACTTGATGATTGGAATTGGCCGGTGACATAAAGTATAATAATAAATTAAAAAGAATGTAAAAATTTCAAAATGTAAAAGACTACTCGACATGTAATTAATGTCCCTCTTATATAAGTTGAAGTTGACGTAATTTATAGAAGTGGACAGCTATTGGCAATCTCGATATTTTTTGGAAAAACCAAGCCTTAAAATATCGTTACACGATCTCTACAAATATATTCCCAAATGGCGTTAACACTGACCGCAAGCGTAAAATAATAATAAAAAAACTCGTTTCTTTTTTTTCTTTATCGCGCGAAAACAACTTGCACACCTCAGGAATTTTATACATGACACCGCAGCAATAAACTTCATCCTTTTTAAGCGTCTGGTTAAATCGTCCCTTGTCGTATATATAATCTATACGACACCGTCGTCAGCAGGTTTCCACTAAAAATAAAAAATCGACATACGCGAGAGAAGAAGCTTCGAATGCAAACGAACCATTGTGTGAATCACTGCGTCGAGCTCTCGAAGAAAAAGTGTAAATTCCGCGTTGGATGAGAGAATTTCGATTCCGCTCGCGACGCGCCACCCGATTGTTACGGTAACTTCGCGCCGTATTATTCGCGTCAAAGAGATTCCACTTGCGTTCTACTTTCACTCTTCGCGATTCAATAGATCTCGTTGAAACGAATGCGTGGGCGATCAGCTCATCAGCAAAAAAAAAATCAAAGGACGAGAGTCAGAACAATGTTTGACGAGGACGTTTTGATTTTCTAACAATGAGATGCGATCACGCAGTTCGTATATAAGCTTATAGCTATAGTGGCGTTTGATATATTTTTTCGTTAGTTTCCTTAGGCAGACAAAAGAATATTCAATTACTATATTTTTTTTTCTCGAGATGAGTTATTATCCTGAGAAGAACTTTCTCGCGTTCGAATAACAACGTAATCCTGAAGTATGTCCTGAAGTTCGAAGTAAAAAAAATTTTTTTTTCCAACGAAACATCATGATTACCCTAAAGAAGTGTGCGGTGTGAGAAACGCAACGGAAATTCCGCACGACGTAAAAGGCAATTGTATTCTCGGAAGAGTGAATAAAAAAAATACGTCCAGCGAGTTAAAATTGCATAAGAGACTGCAGCCGCGGTAGTAGCAGCACTGTGTGTATAAATTTTATCTCTGACTTAAGTTGCTGTACAATTATGATCCTGGCAAAACTTTTTATCACCGCAGTTATGCCAAATCGCGCGCTTACAACGCGGATTCGCGCGCGAAAACTTGGTGTGAAAGTGCAACCTAGGCCCCCGCCTGTGAAATCGCTAATTTAATTAAAGCGTCGAAAAAGAAAAAAAAAAACAAAAAAGAAAACAAATTAAAACGGACCACTTTCACGATGTGATATACCCGCATAACAAGGATTTCCGTGGCGCCTCTCTTTATATTGACCGTCGCGTGTACTCGGCGTATATAAATAACATCGCGAGATAAGACAAATTGCGCGGTCCATCACCAACGAGAGACTCTTATTTGGCTCGAGATGACAATACGCCTTTACGGACGGGTCATATACTTCTGTCGGCAATGATTTATCGGCTGCGCGAATGCTTTCTTGGAAAAAGAAGTCAGTTGGCTTCTAGAGAACATTTTTTTGAAGCTCGCTTTTGTTCTAACGACTTAATTACACTCATTGAAACGTAGACTGATGAACTGTTCGAATTCCACGGGCGTTTCTATAATTATCAAAAATACCGATTAAAAGGATGTTTATGCGCGAGTCAATCGGAGTGTTGCATAACGTCGATGATGTTAACCGCTAATGAGATTCAGCCCGAGGGTGCAAACAACGTCGCACACGATGATACATTTAAAAGTCGCTTTTACTTTCTACTTCGGTGAAAAAAATATAGTCATTAATCGTGAATAATTAATAACTTAACGCTAATGATACGCCAAGGTCTTGCTTTTTACCAATTAGCTGGGACTTTTCTACTCGCATTGGCTCATACCTCATTACCGTTTGTTCAACGGAATAATTCCATCAAAATGTGCAAATTTATGACACTACACGGCGGCAATGATTTATATTCGTCTGCGGTGAAAAAAAAAATGAGCTTCGCTGCGTATCGCTATACCTAAAGAGGCAAAGTACTTAGGAGAACCCTTGAAAATCATTCGCGAAATGCTCGTGTGTGTCTGTATTCCACGAGCGTACCTGCAGTTACGTTATAGGCATACATATTGCCGGAGCGTGTCGATAGAAGAAGCGTCGTCGTACTTTTTTTTTCTTCTTCTTCTTCTTCTTCGGATGCTTGCACGTTGCTAGCAGTCAAACGAATAAATTAAATGCACTTTTATGACGAATGGCTGCATCTTTGTCGAAATGCAACGGCGTGAAAAAAATATCGTTACGAAACGAGCGTCTTATATAGCTTTTCAAGAATTTATTCAGCGTGTTGTTGATAACTACTGTTTCTCGGCTTATATGAGTTCGCGAAGAATTTCTCGTACGGTATCTTTTTATAAATTGTTCATTTTTTTCTGCTTGATAGCTGAATGGATATACATTTGAGAAGAACGTGCATTCTAGCGAAACATAATTTTTAACGTCTTATAAATTATCAATTTACCGTGTCGTAGTTTTAAACGAAGTATTGCAAAAATCACGATTTATCGTGAAGACGTTGCAGTAAGCGACAAATATTTAATAAATATTATTAAAACTAAACATCTTGAACAAAGTATTTCTTTTTAATGACAAACGAATATGAACGCAAGATCTAATCTGTTTTGTTAATAATTGTTATAAACAATTTCTTAGGATTATTAGTAATTATTAATATTTATAACGTCTTTGTACAATGTGGATTTAGTGTAAGAGTATTTGTCACTGCGGTAAAAAAATCTTTAATAGAGATGTAAACTTAAATAGCTTCCTAAACGGACTCGTGGGGCTGTAAGTAGAAAAGGGTCGCTTTGGTCAGACGCGTAAGATGAATTCACGGCAGCTCTGTATCACTGTACTGTTATAATTAATTTTTTAAAAGATCGTTTGCTAGCAATAAAATATATTGTTTTAAATAACTAGTAATATACAAATCAACAACAATTTAATTATTAACGTGGCTTTAAACAAAAGTATACACATTCAAAAAACAAAATTCAATACGGACCGCAATAACTTAAGGAAGCGTTCGAAAAAAAAAATTTTGAAAATATTTCAAGAAAGGGCCCTAACACGACAAAAGCCATTGCTGAACAGGTGCGTACCGTTAAGAATCGAGGATAGCTTACAAGCAAGCACCTTTCGCCGTAGCATGGAAGTATCTCCCACGCCACTGGCACGGAGTTCTTCGCAATCGTCTTACACTTGTCTCGTACTCGCGAAGCATATGGTATACTACGCCAATGGGCTGTTTTATCCCCACCTGAGTGTACATATATACGTTTGGGGTCCCCCTTGGAAAGAAAGAGAGAGAAGGCCCCGTTCCACACGATAGAAAGCTCGAGTCGCAGACGACCAAGTCGCAACTCCTTCAGAGACTGTGTGTTGGTGTCGTTCTCACTCGCTGCTGCTTGCTGCCGGTCGGTCAGTCAGTCTCGTTCCCGTGAACGCGCGCGCAACTCTTCGTCTATATCACCATCGTCGTCGCCGTCGTCGTCGTCATCGTGAAAGTGCCGAATTACAGTGCATAAATATTTTTTTTTTCATTATCTCTCTGTCAGTGCGGGAGCCTTATAGCACACAACAAAAAAAAGAAAAATCGAGCAGAAGATAATAATTTTGCAACCCCAAGAGCGGAGTGTGTGCTGCATTTTCTTTCATGAGGGATTAACGCGCATGCTGCTCCGAGAGTGAGACACAACCGAGACAGGTCAGTTTTATTTTTTTCAAACACACTTTGTTTGTTTGTTTTTTTTTCTATCTTTCGGAGGAAAAAGTGTGGCCAATTGTTCGATCGCTTTCTCGTGAAGAAAAAAACAAGAAGAAACAAACGATTAATCGTACGATCGATTAGCGAAGAAAATGAAAGTGAAGAGATCGGTATAATCGAGGGAACAGAGTAAGCAAGACCGCTGCTCTCAGCGTTGACATCTCTTTTCTCACGCGAGAATGAAAGTATAACCAATTGGAATTGGTCATTGGAGCATTCATTCCATCTGTTTTTTTTTTTGTCTTCGCTCTCTGTCCGCGAGTGTACGGGGCACAGATACTTATCGACGCTTCTCTCAGTTTTAGTAGGACACTGAAAATGAAAGCTAGACGTAATGTCGAAAATGTCGTCTCGTATCGTTGTTGTTGTTGAACGAAAAAAAAAAACAACGTTGCTTCTTTCAAATTGATTCTCCCAAGTTATGAGAGAAAAGAATATAAACTTGCTATGTACGCGGTGTGTTTTTTTTTTCTTTAAAAGCGCGCAACTCGCGCGCGAGGATAACGTGTCTTTCACTTTCGACCCGATGCAAGTATTTGAAAAAAAAGAAAAACAATTAATAAAAGTATCAAGCGAGTTCTGTTTTTTTAAACGATATATATCGAGCGCAAGCGCAACCGGATCGAGCGAAAGTATATGCATATATATATAAATCGTATAAAACCATTTTAATCGCGATTGGACAAGTATCTCTCGCTTTGGCACACCTGTTTTTACAATACGTATATATACGACTGACCGCGACTGCTTCTTGCTCGTAAACAATGAACCCTCGGTGCAATTTGGCCTACAGAGTATAACGAGTTTGAACTTTCTTTCGTGCAAACCTTGCCGACTACACGTTTTTTTTTTTTTTTTTTTTTTGAGGTTCTTCTTTTTTTACGCGCGAACGCAAGCGAGCCGTTCAAGAGTGAGCGAGAGAGAGATAACTTTTCCAGAACCTTTGTGCGAAGGTACATTAACGCCGTGTGCGCTTGTGTGCTGCCGACGAGTGCAGTGAAATTGCTCGCCAGAGAATTTACGTAGCGTGTATCCTTGCAGCCGTATATACAGCAGCTGCAGCAGCTCGCTTTAAATTGACGCAACTTCTCTGTCAATTTCGCGTTCGTAATTATTTTTTTTTTCGTCGAAGAAAGCACAATGAATTTGTAAATCAATCTTCGATCAAAATGACGAAATAAGCGAAGGAATATAATTGGACAAGAACGCGAATGCTTATTGTGAACAATTGATTGACGCGTCGATGCAAAAACAATGCAAGCGTGGTTTTTGCACGACACGGACAATAAACTTATTGACAGAGCTCTCGTTAGTGATAATTTATCTCGAGGAATGTAGGTGTAGATACAGGTATACACACACACATACACACACACACGCGAATGTATACGTGTGCCGGGCGCAAAGTGCAACGAGAAACTTTCGCCGGCTGCATCCTTGACTCCTTACTCCATTTTCTCGTATGTGTGTGTGCATGTGTCGTTTGGCTCGTGCGCCTTTTAGGCGGTGATCAGCCCGATATCAAACCGCGAGAGAAAGAGAAAGAACGTGATAGCGAAACGAAAAGTGTTCTCGTCGTGTCGAAACGCCGACCTATCGCCAACTATATATTGGCAGCGGTGCTTTGTTTCGCGCTTGGGGGCAGCAGGACTTTCGAATGTGGAATATATATATGTATAGTACATATATGTCCAAGGACGGGGTAGGAGCATAGAAATCGATTTCGCAATATGTAGGATAATTCGACTCGTTATTCCTTTTTCGGACACGCATATAACACTTCTCTCTTAATTTTTTTTCCTTCGTTTCCTCGGGCGTGTAGTGTGTGCACGCGTGCGCTTCGGATGTATAGCGTTTCGTAAAACACTCGTTAACCAATTTTTGTCGGATTGAGTTTTTGAGATTCTCTCGCTCTCTTGATACTAATTAATCGATGTTTACACGGAGAGCGAGGAGCAAGCTTGCCTCGTTGCAAGAGGAAATCATTTCACGCTGAAGTGCTGAGGAGGATTATGAGTGTTTTATGCCTATATAACATCTATGAGCAGCAACATCGAGAGATTTATGTGCCGTGAGTTTCTAATTGCCGATCGCCTGTAGGAAGCTGAAAAAAAATATTCTTTTTTTTTTCTTCTAGAAGGCCCGGAAAAATGTATCAAAATTATTTACAAGCGTATCAGTTTTTTTTTTCTCCTCGTAAATAATGCAAAAAAATACATATATTCTCTCGTATATTCTCGTTTATAAATATATAAAAGCAGGCAACGACGAAGAGGATTAAAGAAAAAAAAACAACATCGTAAAGTATACCCGGCTAGACCAGCTGTCATCGAAACGAAAACGAAACTGCCGCAGCCGCCGCAGCTGATTTGCATAAGAGCGCGAGAGAAGGCGGAGAGTTTTTTCTCTCTCTCTCTCTCTCTCTCGACGTGTGTACTATATAAACCGCAACGGTAGCAGCAGACAAGTATATAAGACGTCGACTCGAACAATTCGATAGAAAGAATCGCCCGCGGCATTGAGAAATACACATACATACTACGACACTTTCGAGGTGTGCGCGAGACGAATTTTTAGGAGGTTCATTAGCGTCAGGACTTCAAGGAAGGGGAGAGCTTCCGGCAGCTTTCGATCCTTATTTGTCGATCGAGGAAAGACGGATAGATCCTTGCGGATAAATATTGTGACTTGAGTTCGTTTTTACGCGATCGTTCAATCTGATATGGACTTGCGACACGACATTTTCCGTAGAGAGACGTAATTAGACTTCGTTTAGTTTGTTTTAACGAAGAAAGTGAATGGAATCAATGTGTATAATAATGATGACTTCATAGTTTTGCGGTGCGATCTTTTGATCTGTCGATATTCATTTATACGGGAGGCGTACATTTAATGGGCGTTTAAAAATTCAAAGATAGCTTGGTTTTCACTTAAAAGGCATTATGTAAATTTTCACGGACTACCGCGGTGTGCGCCTCGCGTGTGTGCTCATTAGGGCCCGCCGGTGATGATGGGTTTTCACATATTTCTTTCTTTTTTTTTATTCAACTCGTGATATCGGCTGTGGATTCGTGGTAGAAATCGTTATTTAATCATAAATCTCTTCTATAATCGCCTGTATAGAAATTTTTTTTTCGTATACTATGAAACCGCGGCGATCGTTTATAAAAGTTTACACGCATCAGAAAATTACGAATAATTACGTATCTCCCTCTCTTGTCTATCGTCGAACATAATTAAGGTGGATTAGAAAAGTCATTATATAATTTTTTTTTGTTTCTGCGGAAAAAAAAGTATCGTTTAATTTGAATGGGAAATTTAATTAGAAGAAAAGACGGGGAGGTAAACTTGTCTGTTCTAAATTCGCAATAGTCGAATAGCGAGAAAGGCATTGATTAGCCGCGAAGCGTTAAGTTAAAACTAGTTGAGTAACCGACACTTTCTCAGCAGAAATAATTTTTCCGTAATGTAAACGCGGGGAAAACAAATTAATTTCACGCTCCGACAGTCATAACAATATCGGTCGAAAAGATTTTGTAAGTTTTTTCCAAAACTTTCTCAAAATAAGCTACATGCTCGATATGTTCCAATAACTTTTTTTATTCTCGATCGACAATGAGTTGAAAATTTCACGCTATGGTCTTTTCGATTTCCACACGTAAGTACATATAACTACAAAAAAAACCGTACACTGTATTTTCACACGAAACTCGATCTCTCCATATAGAGCCGAGAGAGTGAGAGAGAGAAAAAAGACTCTCTCGAAGCCAAGGAGCAACTGAAAATGAAAAGCATCGATAAATATAATCGTGTAAGCCATTGCTATCGACACGGGTAATCCGTTGTGTTTCAACACGTCGCTCGGCATCGTGTCAGTAAGAGTCAAGCTAGCTATGGATATATAAAAGGCTTGCAATCTCAACCACACACAAACACACATTTTCTTTAACCTCGACATGGCAGTCATGCGCTACTCGAGTATAGTAGCAAAAGGCGACAGGTCCCCCACGCTCTCGTAATGTATTCTAATGCGTTCACATTCACTTTCGACGCGCGCCGCCGCAGCAAAGAAAGCGAATCTGTGTTGCAGACACACACACACACACACACACACACACACACACACACACACACACACACACACACACACACACACACACACA
>JAWWMK010000017.1:353709-383530 GCA_035047105.1 Galeopsomyia nigrocyanea | reverse complement strand
AGGGACACATGCTTTTTTTGACACAAATGGGCATGTGCCCCGTTTTCCAAAAAAACACGTGTTCTTTTTCAACCGGGAATTGTATCAATGAAGTGTATCCAAATTGATGTAAACGCTTTTTTTTTTCAGGGATTTTAAATTCCACAGTACATTATCCCAGATGAAAAGAAAGTCTTTATACGGCGATAAGAGCATTTTATGCGTTTTGGACATGCTTTATACCAGTTTTACCAGCGAAAATTCCAAACGTTCGGCGAGGAATTGGTGTATAAGTTTACTATACCCAAGATGAGGTTTTGAAGAGAGAGAGAGAGAGAGAGAGAAAAAAAAGGCGAGCGAGAAACGCGGTCACACGCGCCTTTACAGTCGAATAGAGAGTATCAGATGGTGCAATTTTTTTTTCAGCACGACGTCGTCGTCGTCATTCGTGCGGAAATGATTTCGTCAAATCCACTCTTTTCTCGATAATCAGTTATACCTTCGCGAAAAAGAACTGTTATTTCTTTTTTTTTTCAGTTAGGTTTGAGAATTCTTATACAATTTTCCTCATCTCCATTGTATTGTTTATTTTTCAACAGGAAAATATGAAAAATACGCAATTTTTTGACAACCTTTGAACAGGTGCACTGAGAAGAAAAAAAAATTGTCTAACGAAAGGAGAAGCTCGTACGTAAGATCAATCACGAAACAGCCTCACTTCTCGTGTCTGCGTCTGAATGAAATGAAGACAAGTAAACGCGTATAAAGCACAATGGAACATGACATCATAATAACTCGATGTATTCATACCTATTGTCATATTGTAATCGCTCGAAACCTATCTCGCGATGATGAGTATAACTCACACTTTAATGCAGGCAGCAGCAACAGCAGTTTCAATTGAAATTGACGTTGAAACGTTTTTCAAGAAGAGAAAAAAAAATTCTCTCTGCCGCGGAGAGAGAAAATTTTATTCCGAAATAAATTGCAGCCTCATTATATACCTTATCCTCCCGTCACCTACAAAAATTCAAATGTAGCCAGTCATAAATAAGCTTTAAAGCGCCGTGTATTATTATTATTTTTTTCTCTCTTCTCTTCTTAATGTGACTATATAGCAGTTTACGCGCGAAATAAAAGGAGCGTACAATGTGTAAAGGTCATTTAAAGACTTTATGCGATACATTATGAATAATTCATGAGGCTTTAGTTGGATTATTATTAACGCCGTTCGAAAGCGTTAAATGTGTGCGGCACTTTGCAAGTGCATATTGTTTGCCGCGGATGATAAGGAGAATAAAGGTAATACTTTTTATTGTGCCGCGCACGTGGTCTTTTGGAACTCTGCCAGTTATTTATTTTTTTTTTTCAAAGAGACCAATCGCGTTTGAGGATTCATCTACATTGCGATACGTCAAATCGTCGCGGTCGTATGCATAATATACGAAGGCGAATCAAACTTCAATCACATTGAAAATTTACCTTGTACGAACGTTCGTAATCTAATGATTAGTAGAAGTTAAGCATGAATTGATAAGGAAAAGTCGTGTAAAAATTTCCAATTCAGAAACGCTTGTAGATTCAATTTCACTACTGTCAAATGGAAATGACGAAGTAATTTCGTACTAGAGAGAAAGAGAGTTGAGTTCATTGAATTTTTAACGCACTTTCTGTTCGTTCCGTTCCGCGTATAGTTCGCAATCAAGAAAGTGCATTAAAATTCAATCCAGCGTAACCTGCTATCGAGGATCGCTGCGGTAAAAAAGCCATAATTAGAACAATATGGCGACGACAATGTTTGCGAGCGTGTAAAGCAAAAAAATGGCTTCCTCGTAAAAAAAAGAAGAAGAAAATCGATAGACAATAAAACTCTTCGCTACGACGAAAGTAAAAGAACCTCCGATGGGTTTTTCCGTTATTAGACTTTGCTTTTACGCCTCGCGTGATGCCATTTTTTTTGTCAATATTCGCCACAGTCGCGCGGGAATTCGCTTTTATTCAATTTGCAAAAAAAAAAAAAAAAAAAAAAAAAAAAAAAGAATTAGCTTCCGCGACAGGAGCGGGAACGAACGAACAAGAGAGGGAAAAACACAAATTTAATCTAATTGCGCATTAACGCCTTGAGATTTTTATCGATTTTCTGATGAAAACATAGGATATCGTTATATCTCTGTCACTCTGTCTCTCTGCTCGATAAAGTTGATTACGATCGAACAAGCGAGGAAAAAACAAAAAAGAAAATAGAGAGAGAGGGAGAGACAATTGCGGGCACAATTACGTTTTTCAATGGACAAAGGCAAGGTGCAGGCAGGCAGGCATTGTCGGCCATTGTTTTCCCAACTGAGTGTACAACCGACACATTTGGTCGTCGTCGACGGAACAGTTTTTCCACAGTGCACTTGCGGTTTAACCGAAGAAGAAAAAAAAAAGGCAGCAACGACAAAACGAGAGAGAAAAAAAAAATAATAATAATAAAAGATCGTCGGGATGACGAGCCGGAAGTAGGCCATTGTCGTCACTTGGGGTCATAGCGTAGTTCGTTGCTGCTGCTGCATGCTACTATACGGCGGAGGCAATTTCGCGAACGACGCGCCGGGGGGAGAGTATAGTAGTGCATGCTTGCTATATACGCGCGCGCGGAGCTTAATTTGTGGCAATCGAAAGCACGGCCAAGCGAGAGTTACTCGCCGGCGACTGACAGCAGCAGCAACGGCAGCAGAGGAGGCACACCATGGATAAATATTTGTCCGGATGCGAATGTTAATGCTAACCGTCGAGGCTAATAAAATATTTGAGGAGAAAGTAAATTAGCAGAGCTGCAAGAGCCACGGTGTGTAAACAAGCATACAGAGAGAGAGAGAGAGATAGAAAGAGAGAGAGAGAAAAACAATTTGTAATTAATTCTGATGGGATAGAGAGCACGAGTGGTGAATCTTTTATTTTGGGATGAAAAGAGCCGAAAAAAAACAGGACACGTGTGCGTTGGATATATATTCGAAATTTCCGACTAATGCGCGAATAAAAATGGAAGGATCACATTAGGTAATATATTCTCTCGCGTCACTTTTTCCATTTGCCGCGCTTATTATACCGCTCGTCGTGTCTTCTGCTGCTGCTGCTAATGCTGCCTTGGCGTGGAATAATAGTTTTAGAGATTAATTCCCAACGCCTTGATAAATCGCTTCCCTCGCGTGAATCAGTTTATTTTTCTCTTCCGTTCGCTTAGTGTGCGTTTGTGTGTGTATGTGTGTTTTATCTACGCGTGTATAGTTCGCGAAATTCAAGAGGAAAAAAAAGGAGAAAGAACTTGTTACAAATTATGCTTTTATCTTTTCACGACTAATTTAAAAACTAATTAGCAATGGACACGGAAAAACCAACCATATTCCAGAACAGTTCGTTGCGCGTAATGTTTGAAACAAGCAAGCACGCAGAGTCTTGAATATTTTGTAGGTCGAACGGTTTGCGTCAGCCTGCTATTTTAGATTCATAAATATTAGATATCAGTCCGCTATTTTGCATGCGAATAAAAATTAGCGCCTGATAAACATAAGGAAACATTAACACATAATGCAATGACACGCTTATTGTGCTTTCAGTCGTCATTTTATCACCACTCCTTTTTTTCCCCTCGGCTTTATAGACTTTTATCAGTTTGTTAAAATACATCGCCGAAGATAATTACAAGCGTAAGATAAAATGTGCACGCATGTATTTATCACACAATGCGTACTAAAGTATTCACGAGTTCCGAAGGAAGTTTAAAGTTCGGAAAATACACGGCGATATAAACGTCGGGGAAGAAAAAAAAAGTTGAGCAAAGAAAAAAAAGCCTTATAACTTGTTGACCTATCATAAATCAGCGCAACAAATACTTTCAGTTTATGAAACGAGCAAACTTTGAATACCTAATGCCATGGCGAGGAAAATAACGACCACGAGCTGACGGTAGAAAAAAAACCCATGACGGCGAAGGATCGTGGATGAGCAAAAGAAAAAGGAAAAGAAAGAGTTTGTCCGACGAGTAAAAGACGAAGAGGAATAGAAAAAAAAATCTCGGAACGTCGCGGGGCAGAGTGTTCGCGACGGCGGCGGCACCAGTTGCTACTTGCTGTGCACAAAAGCGTAAACAAAACTCACTGTGCGTACGTACCTGCAAGGGTGCAAGCCGGCAGAAGAAGCACAGCCAGCAGGAAGAGGGAGCAGAAGAGTGCAGTCTCGTGCCTCCACATATCTCTTTCTTGTTTCTCTATTTTGGAGCAAACGGCCTGGGAACGGCGACACGTACAATAATTTTTCTTCTAACTTTTCTCTATATGTATCGCCAAAATTCGCCGAGTCAGACAGAACGTATACACACGCACGCACGACGACGCTGCTTAGGCCGCGGGATTGATATCACATACTGAGCGGGCTCTCTTTCTGTCTTTCGAGCGCGCGCCCAACTCTCCTGCTCTCTCGGTGCTGTACTGTGCCTGTGCGCTTTATCTCGCTTCCTCCCTCCGGCGTCTCTGTCTTTCTTTCGTTGCTGCGAGTGTACAGCGCGGTCTCACTCCGCGCTATGCTCCGATTTTAGGGGTTATGTCGCGTTTTCCTCTCTCGGCTATACCGCGACGGTTTCTATATACTGACTATGAGGCGCTTTCCAGTTTTTACTTTTTTTTTCTGCCCGTTTCTTGACTGCTCGACACTTGCGCGCGCTTGCCAAGGCCGTACTCAAGGACAAATTCGCATCGCAAATGTATGTATATATAGAGGTAGACGTCGCTCTCTCACTCTCTCGCACGCATATACACACTTTTGACAGGTTTTTGCCGACGTTCACGCGCGCGCTACGTCCAATCATCTGTTTATAAAGACTCCTCGGAACGAGAGCTGCGCGCGGTCGGCTAGTGGTATAGCGCCTTGCAAATTTTTGCATGGATGTATGTATTCAATGCAAATGTAGTTTTTCGTTTGCTCGGTCGAAGCGCTGATAAAGTTTGAAAGGGAGTAATGCGCAAGCGCAGAAGAATTGCGGGAAATTTAAAAACACATTTTTCGTTATGATTTCAATATGAAATTTCATTAAAAAATAAGAAATGTTACACAATTTCTTTTGATCGATTGCTTGAAAATCGAGTATCGATTCACTAACAATGAGTCTAATATTACTACAAGGAATATAAATTAAAAGATATTTGGTTACAGTTGAACATTTACGATATGAATTTCAAAAAATAAATTTTGTACGTTTTTTTCTAAAAAGAAGCTTTCACCTATGATTAGTTTTATATTGAAGTTAAGTCATTTTCATTTACAGGCTCAGTATATTCTTAAATCTTTGTCTTACTCTTTTGCTTTGATAAGTTTTTGCTGATGAAGAGGAATGGACACAAGTAGATAACAGGAAAATATGGAGAAAAAATTTTGCTTTGCGTAATAGGTTTCAATCTTATCAATAAAACAAATAATGAAATATAAAATGCATTTTCTGTTTAGAATAGTTTAGTGTCTTTAATAAATTATAGTAAATATATAGATGAAAATATAAAATAAATTCGTTGACGCCGGACACCGGTATGGCAACGTTGTTGTAGACATTTACATAATCTGCGTTACCGAGGGGATTATCGTAATTATAATTGAATTAAGTGTAGAGGGCAGCACGTGAAAGCAAATGATCGTCGCGAGAGCGAGAGAGACAACGACGTGAAATCTCCGCCGCCGATTGCGCTTGGAAGCAGCCGCCGAAGCTGATACACTTTGTTTTGATACCTCGGTTTCGCATTATATCCAAGCAGTGTTAATTGTTTTCACGTCCACTTTGTTTTTGCGCGACTCTACACTTCAAGTCACAATGCGAAACTTATCGGAAATATCGCAGTTTCCATTAAAGGTAACCTTGTTTTGTGTTTTTATCTAATTACACCTCTCACACTTTAATCAGTCTATTTATGGAAGTATTATTCACTTTGATGATATACCTCTCTTGCATTAGACTTGTTATCTTTCTGGTATGAAATATTGGCCAGAAATTTCATTGTCATTGAACTTTTCAATTTTACAATTACTGCAAATTTTTTTATGGTCACATTTATTGTTTGGGTGAATATTCAGCTACCTACAAGCTGTCAACTAGAATAATCTGAGATCAACTCTGTGGCATCACATTACAATTTGCATGACTAGATTAGAAAAATCTTTATGTAACCTACCACTTTGCCACAACTTATGTACCAACATACTCTAAGATACTATAATATTGAATGAATGAAGCATAACAACTAGTAAAGTGAATTATACCAATCAATATTTTGTGTACATTTTTATTTTACAGGCAATTTTTGCTATACATTTTCTACTAGTTGCATGGTGAGTTGACATAACATATATATGCAAAATTCTATTTTTATGGGACATCAATTTCCTAATATCTAATTTATTTCAGGATTCTTGAAGGATGGGGCTCTTCAGCAATGGCTTTTTACAATATGTTATTCTTTTTATCTCTCATGTGGGCAATGCATCATACAGAGTCAGATGAACCTATTCAACTAGTAAGTTATCTGTTGTCAACATAAACTGATATATTCACTAATATTTCTATTTTTTTACAGGCTCTATTTCTGAATATTTCATCAGAATTTTTTGATTTTATAAATTTATCAACTAAGTCACCTTTTATGGGAGGTAAATTTGAATCATTCAATTATCATGTATACTTTCATCATTTATGTAAAAGAACTATAGGATCTAAAATGCTTTTTTTTAATTTCAGATACTTTTACAAAGTTTAGTGCAAGTATGGTCATTGTCAATATGATTGTAAGATTATTCACTTCCATGTATTTGCTTAGAGTTGGTCAATCAAGAGGTGGAAGTCTCTCTACAATGTTCTCAAGTCCTGCAATGGGTAAACCACCTTTGTAATTCAACTTAAGGTTCCTCTACATATATATATAGCACACCAAAATATATATATAGTAAATAGAGAAATTTGCCTCCCTGATTTCGCGTCAAGTGCGTATGATAACGGGGTAATAAAAATATGGTTCGATAAATTAGTTTTGTAGAATTGCATTGATTCAGTTTTGGCTCGTTTGATGAAACAGATTATTTCAAATAAATTTGTGAAAATGCGCTCCGGATCATAATATTGAGCTGTCATTCGTTTTCAACTGTTTAGCCTTGTGTAAACAAACCTGAAAAATCTTTATGCCGGATGCCTATGCGCACTCCTAATTATTACACGATTACTATTCTGTGCAATTTATAATGCAACAATATAAATTAGCATCACAATTGACAACTACTACAACTGCAACTGCAATACAGTTACAAATTAGATACAATATGCACAATATATAATAAATTAGGTTACTGCGGACAATAAAATATTTGTTTATGTGACTAAACAATTAAAAATGAATGACAGCTCAATTTTATGATCGAGAATTTTGATACCGCATTATGATACGTACTCGACACGAAATCAGGGAGACAAATTTCTCCATTTACTGTATATATTATGGTGTGCTATATATATATGAGTAGAGGGACCTTAAGAATTCAAATCGTGAGATAGATGACATTGATATTTTTAATTTATTACAGGACTTGGCCGACAAGGTTATGAAGACATTTCTCAACCTATTCCTCAAAACTCCGATTTTTCCCGCATCTGAATGTTATATTGAAGTCACAAACTTCATCTCATAACGTCACTATGGATTTAAGATTGATATTGCTATTGATAATTGAGATCGCGTGGTATGTGTGTTGGGAGAAAACAACTTTGCAATAACTTGTAAATTTGAAACCATTTATAAGATTCAAAAGCCTGCAATTTTTCTTAATGCATAACAAGCAGAACACAAAAATATTTCAACTATTTTTAATGGAATTTTCACACAAACTTTTTTATACAAAAATTTTAAAGGCATAAGACTAAATGGTATTATGTAATGAAGACTTTCGAGATATTGATTTTTTTAAATTATTTTACACTTATACTTATTTTACCAAGTACAATACTTCAATCTTAGGCTTGGAATACTTACATATTAAAAAAATTTCTTCTATTATCATATAATTCATAACAATATTTACATGGCAAACTAGTTTTGTATTAACTGAATTTTATTTTAAGCAGTTTGCCATAATAAGAAAGCACTATTAAGTCATTTTAGTGTGTTCTTAGTCATTAAGTAATTTATGTTGCATGTAGATTTTCTACTTTGTTACTAAAATACGATTAAGATTGAAAATCAATTTAAAAACCTAGTTTTGTGTATAAAAAATATATTTTTAAGTTTTTTGTTGTTATTTTAGTGGCCAAGAACTGTGCAAGCAATCTATTCTAATGGATTTTAAGTATTGCTTATTTTGATTACGGAAACAAAACTTGATTCAAAACACAAGAAATTCTAATAGGCCTAACAAATGTAACTGCTCAATGATTTTAAACGGCCAATAAAGAGATTGTGATATTCACTCCGATGAAACTTTGTAGTAGATATCTGCGATTTTTAACAAACTCGTTTAAATCGTTAAGACCGATCGTTGCATGAAAACGTTAGTTTTTATTTACTAAGATACACATAGCTGTAAATTGGGCAAATTGCAAAAGAAAATGGAATCTCAAAGACTATCAAATAAAGCGCAAGCGGAATGTACTTCGGTTAATAAAAAAATCTACTTTTTCAAATTGATTTTCATCGCTGTTATAGTAAAAATATGTTGTACCAACTATTGATTTATACTCACATTATATTTTGATGTAGATAATAATATTTCTACATAGAGTTCAATTTGATTTATATGTACGCATTATTCTTTGTGATTGAAGTTACCAAATTAATAAAAACTACATATATATATTTATGTCAGTGTTATAGTTTCTTCATACAAACTGACCTTGTATGTAGATAAGTGTAATCTTTTACGGTATACAAAATAATATTTCTTTTGCTTAAAAACTACTGAAGAAGAATCAATATCATAATATACCATCTTAGGTTTTGTAAAACAAAGTTTATTTTTTAAAATGTGATTGATTGGTGAAAAACAAGTTGTACCTACAATCACTTCCTTTTTCAATGAAAAGAAAATCTCGTGTTAGTCATGATCCAATTTATCATGGAATTACATCAATACAAATTTCCCGCCTCTCACAGTTCAACTTACGAAATTTCTACCTAGATGGCAGTAAACATCGAAAGATAAAACGGATTCTTACCTTACCATCTTCAGTTCTTTGCGCGAAATCACTTTACCGTCGAGTGGCTCCGCGTGGTGGCTAATCGACGAACACAGTCCTGTCGTTCAGAAACATGGCGGCCAGCGACGACGAGCCGATGCATCTCTACGAAGTTTTTCAAAACTGTTTCAATAAAATCGCCAACAAGCAGACCGGTAAGTCATAACAGTGCAATCCTCATATAATTAGCTATTATTTACACTGTTTCTCCAAGCGCTACGCCACTCGTGTCCAAGTGAAAAAAGCTCCTGAAAGTGCGCGCGAACGTGCGTGTTTTTGCGGCGTTTCGCGATCTTCTATCCCTTTCGCTCCAATAACATCGTCCCATAAAGCGACTATCTCGCCCCTCAAGTGCTTTATCTCCCTTTGTTATGAAAATTATTAAATGAAACTGTAAAAGTTAAGTGAGAACAACTTTAAGGTTAGTTGCGTTAAAACTTGCAAATATTTTCTATCGCTTGCGAATGGACCGTCTGTGTTTTGGTTCGTCTGTCATCTAGTAGGAAGGTGCTGCCCCTGCATCGGGCTTTCTCTTGAGATGCCAGAGAGCTTTTCCGCTTTTCTCAAGGAAATTCATTAATCTTGTTATTGAATTCCGACATAATTGAATCTGGAAGCGATGCGAATGAATACCACTTTAAGATTACTCCGATACTCGATCAAAGACAAGCTCGTCTTTTATCAAACGGTATTTTGTTGATGGGGTTGGTCCTGAGGGATGCTGTGCTTTTTTTTAATGCGAAAAAATCAACCGAACTTTAAAATATTGGTGTAAAAATGAATTTCAATTGTTCAAAAAAATTTAAATTGTGAAAAATATGTGATCGAATTAATAATTTCATCTTGAAACACGAGAGAAAAAATAAATTTTTGGCAAGGTTATGGGGAGACCTAACCTAGTAAGTTTTAATAATGCTATGGATTTTTGAGCTTGCAAGGGTGTGTCAATATTAATATTAACTTATTTAATATTAGCTTCTTCAATGCATGCACTACCACGTTTTTATTTACGTGATACCATGCTATTTTCTTTAACGAATTGTTCAAATTTGAATCCTGCTTAGTTTAACAATTTAATGTTTGTAACTATGGATTTTAACAATTAATTATTTCATCTGCCCATTCTTTAATTGAATATATTATTAACCGACTGAAAAGTTATATTTCAATTAATTGAATCTTTAAAATAAATATTAACTGTAAATTTCATTGATCATTGTTATTCAAATATTGTACTATCAACACATTTCTCACAAATCATGTCGGTACCAAAATAGCGACACTTTCGTAAAACCAAAAAAAAAAACAGAAGGAAATAACCATAACGTATACAACATAAATGAATTGGGACAGCATATGAGTTCGGGTACATATACAGTAGGCAACGAAGTCCGGAAATAATCCACTCGACGTTCCGCGGATGAACGAAAGAAGAGAGGCTTTTAGACTCTCTTGAAAGCTCGACTCGAGTTAATTCAAGTAGCTGACAGTGACAACGAGAGGAAGAAAAAAAAAACTCGCGTGTTTGTGTACACATATGTGTGTGTGTGTGTGTGAGTGTGTGTTTGGAATACAATCAGTCGGTCGGTCGGCGAACAAGTACGCAAATATACATATCGAGAGTGAGGTATTATGTACTCAAGGTGGCGCGTGAGGTCCAGCAGTTATACATGTGACTTAGGCTTTCTCTTTTGCGATCGCGCGTAAGGGAGTGTCACCGTGAGCTGCGGCGCGATGCACCTGCCTTCTCTCTTCTCTCTCTCTCTCTCTCTCTCTCTCTCTTGCTCGCCCTCTCTTTCTTTCTCGCTCACGGCACGCACGCACTCGGCATCGTAAATGGCTCATGTCGAAAACCCACATACTTAACGTCCGATACGTGCAACGACGAGAGGGTGCCCGCTCTCTTTCTTTCTTTCTCCTTCGCTCACGTCGTTTTCTTCTATATACCTCGATGCAACTCTCTTCTGCTGTTTTTCTTCCCGCGGCTCTTATCGACAAAAATATTTGCCCGTTCGGGTGTTTCTTTGTTTCTTCGAGCTTTTTTTTTGTCGTTCTGTAACAGCGTATGATCGTTTTGTGCGAAAATCGTATAAGAACGGAGTTTCTTGAGGCTTTTTTTTTCTTACTTAGGTTATCGATGTTTATCAGTTTTGATCTTAATTCTCAAAAATGAAATATTTTTTATTAGCTATCTGCGAAATTAATTGAGGAGTCGTACCTATTGCATTTAAGAAAGTAATCCGAATTAAATGATTGAAAGACAAAAGAAGCTTTAGCACCAACAAAAAAACAAATTGAAATACTATTTATACATTACCGTAAGAGGGATGTAAAAACATTTTCAAATTTAACACAATGTTGTGCTTAATTATGGGATATATATTTTCTCATCAGAACATTAACATCACGATTTTTCTCTTAAAAACCAGCAAGCAGCAATTCACAAAACAATCTTCATTAATTACCGCAACATGTTAATTAAAAATAAGGCTTTATCGACGAAAAAAAAAGACTTTAACGATGCAGCAGCAGCAGCGTATTGTAATGCGTTCTCTTCAGCCCAAATTGAGCAGTTTTTCTTGCCGTTTATACCGGAACCAATGAGTCGAGCGAAAGCGTGCCTATAGACAATATTGCGCGTTTGGATATATATAATACAAAAAAACGCAAAGTACTCGAATCGAAAGGTGAAAAAAAAAGGGTGAACCGCATTGAGTTTTTGGCAACGCCTAAAGTTAATTTACTTGGATTTAACGTCGGGACTTAATCACTGCCAGAAAGTGCGCGTACCGCTATCTGCGCAGGTGCATCATCAGGTGCCTTCTCTCTCTCACTCGCCGTTTGCGAATTCTTCCCTTCTGTTGCTGCATCATTGCCATACACATGCTGCACACGAAGGGGCCCCTCTCTCTCTTTTTTTTCGACAGGGGAAATTTGAATATTCGCGAAACGCACGGCTTTCGCCCGCAATAAAAAGATTGATTCGAGATTGTCGGTGAAGGTAACGCAGCAACGTTTGTCTTCTTTCTTTTTTTTTTCATTCGTCAAAGAGTGCATAAAAGAATTAAAAAAGAATAAGGCGAGCTTAAAGAGGCTCGCTTATTGATGAATGCTTTTAATTTCATACTTG
The DNA here is from genome assembly GCA_035047105.1 of Galeopsomyia nigrocyanea. Lineage (NCBI taxonomy): Eukaryota > Metazoa > Arthropoda > Insecta > Hymenoptera > Eulophidae > Galeopsomyia > Galeopsomyia nigrocyanea. The sequence goes on along the minus strand of JAWWMK010000017.1, from coordinate 371,180 downwards.
ATTATCGCTCGTTAGCTTTTACGATGTCATACATTACGCGGATAATTAAAAAAATATTTATAAGAAGCTTTTCTTTGAGTAACTCGATACGGCACCGCGCGATGCCGAAATAACACTAACGAATAATAATCCGAGCACTAAAAGCTCGCAATAAATGTATAATTGTATTTTTAATTTCTCGCTCGTTTCTTATCGAATAATAATTTCACACGAATAAAAAAAAAGTGGTCGCGAGAACGAATTTCGTATCGAGAGGAGTATGCAGTGTATTCAAGCCTATAGAGCAGACGCAACGTGCGCGAGCCATTAATAAAGTAGTAACGAGAGCTTTACTATTGTAACCGCGAGTGTAGCTACAGAGTGAGAGAGAGAGAGGAGAGAGAGCGAGTGGTCGCGGTATTATTGGCAACAAAACTCGCTAAAATTTTGTAACCCCGCAACGAGCGATGAAGTGAAGTGAGTTATGATCTTAATGGCAATTGCCCCGGTGGTTTCTCGCCAAATGACTCATGGATATCTGCCGGGATTTTGCATCGCGAATATGACCACTCAATATAAACGCGTATACAGATTCAACGAGGATATATACATAACGGTTAGGTGCATTAGCGATTTCGTTTTAACTATTGGAACGCGTTCAAAATTTTCAATCTCTCGAAAACGTTTTTACACGAATACTTTCCGATACATAAATTCACGCGCGGCGCGGTGCTCAAACCCTCCCAAAAATAGAAAAAACGATGCACCGCTTTGTTCGCGCGCGTTGCATAATTATGATTCATGAAGAAAAAAAAATGTTCTTTGAAAAAAAAAACTCACCGGCGCTTATATCCGGAAATCCGAACTTGAATCCGCGCAACGAGAAAGAAGAAAAAGAAAAAAAACTTGTTTTCAAGCCATTAAAGCGATGCCGTCGATCAAACGAGTAAAGAAAAAAGAAGGCCTCTCTTGGCGAATTTTGGTGGGTCATGCGCTTGGGCGTACTTGGTTTCGGCGAGAGCAGAGAGCGATGTATATTTTCGACTCGTTTCTCGTTACAGGCCTCAAAGTAAAGGCCAAGTCCGTCTCGTACGTACGCACATACACACGCACGCACACACTCATATATACAAAGAGAGCGAGAGCGAGGACGAGAGTAAGCGAGCGAGGCCCCGATGAGCATCTGCTTCCACCCCCTTTCGGCTTCTCCCTCCCCTACATATCCCTTTCTCCGTCGAAAGAGCGAGAGAGAGAGAGAGAGCGAACCCCTCGTTTGCTTGCTTGCTTGCTTGCGCGAGCTCTCTTGTTCTCTCTGCGAGACCCCGTATATATACGTACATACGTGTAGAGCAACGTATGCTATTGGATGATTTTTTTATTCTTGAGAATTTCAGAATTGTCAGGCTGTGACTTTGCTGCTCTTTTTTTATTTTTATTCTTTCTATTCTTTATTTTCTTGGCTGCACGGGGGCTTTACACCTTATGTACGCGTAATTTATACCATTTCGATGCGTGCTAATTTCTATTCGATACACGACATTGCCCGCTTGTAAGGTGACTAACTGAGATTTATGCTGTCCTATCGTTTCCAATATGATAATTTTGGCTGCGCGTGTATTCAAAGCAAATTAGGTGTTATACTTGTTGTGGTGTGTGTATGTGTATCCTTTGCGTGCTGCTGATCGAAGATAACGCGAACCTTTGGCGAAAATTTTTTGCGAGGAAAAAAAAATATGATTTCTAATGCGGTGCAAGCCGGATGTATCGTTGAATTTGATTTTATAAAAATGGGCTTTCATAAAAAAAACGAAAACTTTATAACATTGCTTTCAAATTTGAGATAACGTATGGGTATATACTTAGCTATATCACTGCAACAAAAAATAAATCATGGGCTGAAATACTCTTGTTTATATTTAATTAATATTTGCATCATTTCGAATTATTTTGAATTTTACACTCGCAGTTTTCGTAAAATAATTAAATTGAAACGATCGATGAAACTTGTCAAAACACTGCTCCAAAAATAAAACGCAATTGCATCATTTTTGCATCAGCAGCTCCGAACTACCAAAACTCGCTCGTGCCCACTCGTGATAAAGTCATAGTCACGTCGACATCGGCGCGAACTCTGAAGCCGAAAGGCATTGGGATCGTCGTCACCCTTTCGTAAAATCCAGTCGAATGCTCGCAACCCATGATGCATCTTGGAGCGCTGCACGAATGAGCAATGCAAAAGCTCACCTTTCAAGAGGGAGGAAGAGAGAGAGAGAGAGAGAGAGAGAGAGAGAGAGAGAGAGAGAGAGAGAGAGAGAGAGAGAGAGAGAGAGAGAGACAATGCACAAGATCTTGATGCGGTCCTTGATGAAGATCGTCAGCCGAAAGGCTTTACCTCTTCGTTTTTGTCGGGCTTCGTCGCGCGCAATCGCGATTTATTCTACTTCACCAAACTTATAGCTCTCGCTCTTTTATCGTAAAACCACATCTCTTCTTCGGTAGCTTCTTTTGCAGCTTCACCTGCACGCGCTTCGCTACTGCAGCTCATTTTACATGATTATGATTTTTTTTTAAACTTCGATGCACATATGTGCAGTCATCGTCTTTCAAAAGTTGAAAATTGGAGCGAATGGAATATACTATATGTATACGTATTCAAAATACTGCTCAAGGTATACAATCAAGCGAGAGAGAGACTGGTCGAATAATATAAAAGGACGTGAGAGGAAAAAAAAAATTGGTCGCGTGCCGGTGCACGAACTCTTGGTCGGATTTTTCGTAGAAGGCTCCATTCCGATGAGCTTTAAACGAATCTCTCTTTTAAAAAGAATGCTCGATCTTTGTCGAATAGAAAGAGGGGGAGAGAGAGACGCCTGTCGCCCCGTGAAACTGTGAGTGAAACCTTGCACCCTATACGCACACCCAAAGGCCCATATCCTCGCTCTCTCTCTCTCTCTCTCTCTCTCTCTCTCTCTCGCTCTCTCTCTCACTCGCCACCAGTGGCGTAGACTCCGAAGAAACTCCACTGCTGCTGCTGCTGCTGCTCACTTTGATGTTCGGCCCAAAATAACTTGTAGTATAGTGGCGCGCTATGGCTATTCTCGGAACGCGCGCTCTCTCGCGCGAACCTTCCGTAAAGGCAAAATTTGCATTCGTAATCAATGCTGCTTGCTGCCTGTCGATGATTTTTCTCTCATTTACGATGAATATTTTTTTTTATATTGAGCAAATAAAAAAAACCACAATCCGTTTTTCGCTTTACAGAAAACTATATTAATGCCTTATAAAGTCGATTTAAGTATGTATAGATGAGGAATAATTTATGGACGGCAGTTTTTACAAGATTTTTCTCTCTGCGCTCGCTCGCTCGCGCACGCGGATGACATGTATTAATTATTATCCTTTTATATCGTTTATTAGTGTTTTAAGATGCTGCCGATGATAAAATATCGCGACGCGCGTACACGAAGCGTCTATTAATATTTTATACGTTTTTCTCATGATTCACGAGTTTTTTTTTTGTTTTTTTATACATCAAAACCAAAAAAACCGCGATTGAGACGTTGACGATCTTTCTTTTTTTAATGGTCATTCGCGACAAAATTTACAATCGCAGTAAAAAAAAATTTTGTTATTACTCTTCGCGAGTTAATTAGCGGGACATTGAATGCTATAATCGACGTACGTATATCCATATATACGTCAAAGAAATAAGGTATTCTATACAAGAGCGCAGTAGCAGCTGTAGACGAAATAAAAATCAAAAGAAGAACTTGACCTTCGATCGACAGGTCGTCGTTCCGTCGTCGTCGTCATAGTATACATGCATCAGACGCGCGCCCCGATAAAACACGTCAGGTTGGGCATATAAACGCGGACGTACATAAACAGGCAGATGCTCCGTACACCACCTGTAAAGAGAGCGGAGAGAAATTCAGCGACGGCGTATAGTGTATATGTATGTATGTGCGTGCCCTTCGTATATATATAACATACAGTAGCAGCAAGCTGAAGCCTATACGTCCTACCACGACCTGCGCACACCACCATCACTATACCACTACTTTGGAAATAGACATCTGGTCGCATAGAGAACGGCAGATTCGATGTTAGTGTGCGTGCCGATGCTCTTGGATGGCGCCAGTTGTGTGTGTATGTGTCTCCCTTATACCACTTGCAATGGGTCCATATGCGCGGCGCACACACACACACGTGCAAGGGTCTTTGATTTTTTTGGCAGGTGGTACTGTTTTCGTTTCGACGTCACACACACACACACACACATACATGCTACACACAAACGTTGTATTTCGCTCTCGGTGCGCGTGCCGACACTCGCGCGCGACAATTAATAACAGGTGATTGAACCCGCAGACCAGACACTACTGAGAAAGATGGTAAGCACAAGGTGTGGGCCCTTTACTACCAGCGTGGATTTTTTTCGACTTTGCCCACCTGATCACCACCACCACTGGCTTCTTTATCTTTATTTATCTTTGTGTCGTGGCAAGGGGGGTCTTCTTCTGGGCCCGGTGTGTTTTGATCGAGGCAGCATTTTTAAATGTCCCTCTATACGTGCAATGGCCAATACTCCAATTTAGTTTCATTTTAATTTCTTCATAATCTGGCTAACAGACTCGGCCTGTTAAAAAAATTCTCGCTCGCGTTGGGTTGATTTCACCGAAATATTTTGGGTTTGATGAGGCTGTTTCGCAATAACACGTTTGATCTTCCAAAGGTAGTGCATAAAGATATATAATGTCAAGTTTATATAGTCTTTGCTTATTATTCGACTGTTCGTATCACGACTGTTACTAACAGATCAAATCCTGAAAATAACAAACTCATCCTCACATATGGGTACCACTTGACCATTTCCATTGTGAACTGTTTTCTCCGATCTCGTGCGATCAAACCAATAAAGATACATTTTTACGATTTTCAACGAACAAGGTGAAAAAAAAATGCTCGCACAACGATTCGACGATCCGAAAAAAGAAGCCGCATCGATAGCTCACCTGTTGCAGCAAGCGAAATCAAAGAAGAACGAGCGAATCCCAACTGAAGACAAGGGTAATTCGCGAATCTCGAATGAAAATGCGTATGTGTGTGCTGTGATGCACTTGCGGGTGCTACGAGGAAGACAGTTCGCGAAGAGGAAAGAGAGAAACAGAGAGAGAGAGAACGGGTGGAGGAGGAGGAGGTACAGGGTGGGAGAAACCGGACACGTGCGCGACACGTGCCGCGGCACGCGCCTCTTTCTCTCCTCACCTTCCCATATATATACGTTTATATTCTCTCTCTCTCGCGCGACGTGTGTGTAGTGTCCGCTCTCGCGGAATAAGGTCATTTTTCATGAAAAACGCACGTATATGCCTCCGGCGATGAATACCTGCATCATCTCTCTCCCCCCTACCTTCCTTCACTTTCTTTCTCTTTCTCTCTCTCCTCACTCTTCGGCGGTGTGTTTTTATTAATTTTATACTGCGGCCTAAGCAGGTGCAACTTTTTGGCTGCGGCTGCCGCCACCGCGGTTTAAAATTGCCAAACAGTTACGTTGCCCCCACCTCTAATTGCCTTCGACGTTCGCTGCGTTGTGTTGTTCGCGTCTGATTTACGGGGCTATAGTTGATTATTCACTTCGAGGCTTTAGTTTTCTTTTCTTTTTTTTTCTCGCGTTTTAGATGCATGATGTATTGCTCGTAAAGAAAGAAACGATTTGATTAATCGCCAAGTTTGGAAAATTGGAAAGACGATATATTTTGGAGTTTGATTATGTAGGAATGTCAAATATTAGCAATTTTTTTTTTGTTAACGTAGGTAATGTTTCGTCAACTTTATATAATATCATCTATTGTATGTGACGGATGAGTCGGTTTAATATTTGTTTCAACTATATGCGACCTAACTAAAAACTGGTTATGGTTGTTCAGTTGTTGAATGATTCATTTGTTGGAAAAAATCGAATTGGAATACGCGAGCAGTTTTATTTTCAGTTTCAGTCGATCCTCCGATAGATGCGCATGATCCAATAATCGGAGGTCAATCATCAAAAGCTACTGATGCTTTTCTATAAAAAAGGATGTAAAAAGAACCAGTCACCGATAATTGAAATTTTTACTGTTTCTTATACAAAGCCAGGTAGTTGTCATTGTTCATGGCAATATATAATTTTGAAAAGCTATAAAAAATAAAAATAACATGAAAATGTGTTCAGTGCATACTGCAGAACAATTTGGAACAATCATATCGTTGAATAAGCGAAAAGAAGGTTCCTTTATTCGTGTTTGTTTAGTGGCCGGTAACTAGTCTTAATGAAAAAGTTGAATGCGCTAATATCCGACTACTTTTACATCATTGTTCAACAAACAAATTCGATATTTTTATGCAACGAAACAAGTTTCAATGCGTCCAACCGGTTCAATAGATTAGTATTCAACCGTTTATTTTGCTTATTTTATCGAAATTCATTTAATAAACGTTCAATGAAAAGTGGTCGATAACTAGGGGGTGGTCGGAAAATAGTGCCATTACCTTATATATCAAATATGAATTTGATTGGAAAAACCTAAACTTTTATTCAAGTAATCAGCCAAATAAAATAATACCAACAAAATAACTTCAGTCTAGCTTCGTATAGAAAAAGAAAAAGAAGCAGCAGCATATTTATCGCGGGGTAGTAGTCGAACGAAGAGAGAGAGAGAGAGAGGGAGAGAAAAAAAAGGTTGAGCATCACTGGGTCTGGTGGCCCTGTTGGTTGCTGCGCCACTGTTCATCGGTGGGCCCCTTCTAGTGTAACAAACGCGAAGGGGGGCAGGCAGTGCGTTCGGCTGTGCGGCGGCGGCGGCGGCGTCGGAACGACAGCTGCTACTCTCTCTCTTTCTCTCTCTCTCTCTCTCTCTCTCCCCCCTCGTCCGTTTCGTTCGTTCGCCTTCCTCTCTCCCCCTTTTTTGCGTTTATAACACACGTATCCTTGTGTGCGTGTATGGGCCGTCGCCAGCCCCGCGGGCGCGCGAGTAAAATCCCCCACCATCGGGGCCTTCGGTCGCGTGGCGCGCGCGAGCAAGCACAAAATACACCTTCGCTGGCTCGCGCGCGCGCGTTCCCCGTTTTACTACCGTGCTCGCTCACGGTGCAACGGACGGGATCCTTTTTTTCTTCTTCTTCTTCTCTCCTTTTTTTCCTTCTTCTCCTCCTCTGTTTGTCTGTGTGCGTATACGTATGTGAAATACGCCTGAGAGAGGTGTTTTCAGGTAGATATAGGTATATAATATAAGAAGCCCGAGGGCTCTCGCTCGCGCTGCTGGAAAGTGCTCGTAAGCCGCCCGGTAATTGTTCCCTTAAATCGAAAGTCACGGAAACGATCATTTTCTTACCCCCTCCTTCGAGTTCACGAGCGCTCATCTCACCATCACTGCCCGCGCGCGCGTTTTTCTCTTTCTCTGCTCTCTAATTATTTTCGGTGAAATTACTAAATTTTTATCTGCCTGCCTGCCTCTCTCGATCTCTTGTGTGTCTGTGTGTTCGATGCCTCCTTGAGATTTCTCTGAAAGCCAGCGGGTTATATACGCTTCTGATGTTTTTATGCGATTTCACCTGAAATCATCCTTTTTGATTGACGAGATAGCACATCTAAATTTCAGACTAAACTGCATGAGACTCGGCTACCGTGCGTCTATTAGTTTAAAATGCAGCGATTAGATGGATACGCGCGAATATTTGCTTAATGATACTTTGCAGAGAATATAATTATACTTAGCTTTCTCCAAACCTACGTTCATGTTGCATTATATAAGTCTAAGTTGTTTTTAGTTATTGACTCGAATCTATTATTTCGTATGCGTTGATTTGCTTCAAAACTCCGATACATATTTTTTTTTTCGGAGCAGTATGTAAATTGCGAGAAAAGTTAACCAATAACCATTACCATTTCTCATAACTTCATGAAATTTAATAAACTTAACGAAGTGTCACCTAGTGTCGTTTCAACGCGATCACCTCTAAGGAAAAAATTCCGTCGACACGTATTATACGTACAATCTCATAACCGAAAAAATATGACGTAGAAAGTCGAGTTGAATTTTAACACCTGCATGCCAAGTGCGTTGCATGTAACCCGTTGTTAAAGAAAAAGCGAGCAAAAAAAAAAAAACCTGCACCGCACAACCGTAAAGCTTCTTAAAAGACGAGCAAATTTGATAATGTTGGAAGCGCAAAAACGTAAAAATCGCGTTAACAACCTCCGTGAAAAGAAAAAAAAATCTCATGTAAGGAAAGTTTGCGAAGACTACCGAAATTAGCCTTATCTCTCGCTTTCTTCGGTCAATGTTACGCGGCAAACTTCAATGGAGCCTTTTTCGGCAGCACACACTCGCGCGCACACAGCAGGAGAGAGAAAGAGCAAAGTTGTTTATAAGCAGGAGGCACGCGTACGGGCACGTGCCACTTTTTACTTTTTTTTTTGCGCTACTACGTTGATTTTTAACGTTCGCGCGCGCCTCTCGTTTTGCGAAAGTGCAAGCGGCTGCAGATGGATGTTGCATCGACGTGACTCGATTCGATGGCTGTATTATATATATGGACCACGTTCGATTCAAGAAATTGCGATCTCGCGAATCGTCCTACATTTGTTTCGTTTTCGTTCTCTCTCTCTTGTATATACATCAATTGCTATTGTTCTCATGCATGATGTTTCCTTCAAGTTCTCGGTTGTGCGTGCATGTCGTGTGTATAGGAGATTCGTTCTGAACTTGACATTATTGCCTCTTGTTTGTAGGTTGTTACGTAATTTGCATTAATTATCGAGAGAAGACAGCAGGTGTAAAGTGCACCTGTAAGTTGTAAATACCCTTGGGCTTCGAAACACATACCTTTTTTCTTCATTTCAATTATTAAATCTCTCTCCGTCTCTCTCTCCCTTGTAACTTGTCTTTATCCTTATTACCGAGTGTAATGCAACGAATTGTAGAAAGTTTTGTTTTTCTGCTGTTTGAATGAATCATGACCCCTCGAAGTATATTTTTTAGTTTAAATTTCGCATTATTCATGCCCATTTTTCAGTGTAGAACATTTAGCTGGGTAAGCGTCGCTCGAGTTTCTGCAGTAGTCAGAAATTTCAGAGGAGCCAGAAAGGAGCGGAAGCCCACGAAATGTGTTTTTTTTTTATCTGTTCTCAAAGGGAAGGAGGAGCAAAAGAATTAAAAAAAAAAACAGTTCATCTAATACGTTTTCAAAATTCCGTCTGACCTTGCTTCGTCGGGCGCTCGCTCTCGCTTTGCCCTCGGCAATCTGTCGCACATAAATTATCCAGGAAACAAGAAGGATACACTTAGCGCGCGCTCGATCGTTCTATATAGAGGGAGAGAGGAAACGCGACGACATTTCTCTCTCGATCCCTCAAAATTCAAATTTCCATCTTTTGTAATTCTCTGTCTCGTATACTCCAAAAGTCTCTCTCTCTCTCTCGCGCCACATTGCACTCGCGCACGAGATCCCTGAAGTTTGAAAAGCCTTCTGTTGCCAGGTCCTTTTGCCTGCAGTATCTTCCCACAATCTATACGCGTAGTTTTTTTTTCTCTCTCAACCTCCTCCTCTCCTTTTGCCGCCATAGCAGCCCTATACCTATAACACACGACTACTCGCATGCACTTCCCTCTCCGTTAAATCCCAAGGGATTTTAAATAAGCTTTTCCCGAGCGCGGCGCGCGAGCACGAGCATTAACTTTGACGACCGCATGAGCAAACGCTTTTCAGGTAGAAAGAGCGAGAGGAGGGTCCGAGCGAAGCATGGAAAATTTTTCCTGATCTTTGCTTGCCTAAGAGAGAGAAAAATGATATCCGGAGTAGTGTAAGCGTGTGCGCTTGCGAGCGAGAGTATTTTTTTAGGACGACGCCGCCTTTTTTTTTGTTCTTCCTGCGCGAGCTTATCGCCTCCTCTCGTGTCCTGGGATTTTTCGAGCTTCTAGTCTTGTCAATATTTTAACTTTGACTAGGACAATATTTATCTTTTAGGCGTTTTATGAGCGGCTAAGCTTCATGATTCGTGCTCTCTACTATATCTATACTCTCCCCCCTGTCTCTCTTTCTCTCTCTCTCGCTGCGTTCAACAGTTTTATATGCACTTTACTTCTTGCCGACGATGTAGTCGTTATACGTTTTACACGACAGACTTCTCTCTCTTTTTTTTTATTGCTCGGCTGTCGGTAACTGTTTGTAAAAAAAGGAAAGGAAGTAAATTTAAATGCCTGCGAAGATACATTGTAATTTGGTTTTATTGTTACTTTACTGCACTACGCAGGCAGTAAAATCGTAATCGGCGATCCGTGCTTGCGGATCAAAAATCGATATGCATCTGTTATACAGAAAAACATCATAATAAAGCACGAGCGATCTACGCGCTGCTGCACGGAAAGGGATTTACCAAGGATTCACACAAAAGCGAAGTATATATACGTCGCAGATTGGCCTTATTATTCCTCATAGATAAATTGGGGGTAAAAGCGCGCCGGATTTTCCGCGCGAGCAAATACAAAGTCAGAAAAATCCGTGGAAAGAAAAGAGGAAAAAAAGAAAAAGAAGAAGCTGACCGCTATATAGATGCGTAGTTTTTGGGGGCCTCCTTTGTCCCTCCTCCCCCGGGCTATAAGAACATAAGAAAGAAGAGAGACGACGAAAACGAGCACACGCTCAGGTCGTTGGTGGGGATAGACGAAGCGTGGCTCGATTCCCGACAAAATCATACCTGCTGCCGCCGTGGATAATGTATGTGCAGCGTGTTCTCTTTCTTTCTGTCGGAGTCCGGTGCTTTTTTTTTATTTTCGAAAGCGGGGGCCTCGCTCTGTCTGTGTATATACCTATATGTGAGTTGGGACCGAAGGGGCAGCAAGCAAGCAGACGAGAGAAGGTGGAGGACTTAAAAACCTTACCTGTATGGTGCTGGTGGTGGTGGTGGTAGTGGGGAGGAGTGCTGCTTGAACACACGTTCGTTCGCCGCCTGATTATCCCCGGTCTGCCCGGCTATATACGCGCTCGGGGTTCATGTACCCTCGCGCGCGCCAGCGAAGTATTGTTATAAAAGCCTGTTGCTCCGAAAAAAGGGCCTATTATGCTATATCCAACGGGTGGGGTTTTATTTTGCGCAGACCTTTCACGTATTTTTTTTTTCACCCTCGGATGGATTTTGATTTTTTTTTCGACAGATTTTTCGGTATATACCTGCCGTGCGGTTTTTGCAATCGTTTCTTTGTTTATGGCGGATTGATGAATCTATATGAATCATTTTAAAAATGAATTGTTGATGTATTTTAATTTTGAATAATGTAAAAAAATACTCATCATCCACGCTTCCATTTGCAACCAGCGTAAGATGATCCCTTTATCTTTTCGAAGATCGCGCTAAGGAACAAAAAAAAATCCTGGTATCGTTCATCATTGAACAGAAAAAAAAAACGTATACCGGCATACGATCACTTCTCATCAAGATAAATATTTGCGGCATCATAGTAACACAAAAGAGCCTCGCGAGCGACAATGGAACTTGTGCGCAGTCTCTCAAGAGAAGTAGCTAAAAAAAGAGAAAGAGAGAAATTCGAACTGGCCCTCTTCAACGGAAAAGCAACACATCGAGAGTTTGCATTTTAAATATTTGCTCTCTCTCGCGTATATAACCTACCTACCATCGAGTAAAGTGGTGAAAGAGTTTCTCAGACGAGCAGCTACCCTGCTACACGTACATATGTGGGACGTATTTCTACATATACCTGAGCACGATTTCGTTGCACCTCGTCTATTCTCTCGACAGGGTTGAGTGCTCGCATGACGAAGGGGAGAAGGTGGGACTTTTTTTTCATTATTCTCGACCGGTCCGTTCGCTCGTTTCATTACTTTTTTTTTTGCTAGTCGTATGTTACCTGCACGAAAGCAGTCGCGTGGCACGTTACAACACACCAACGCCTAACCACATCGCGTATATATATGTGTGTGCTCGCATTGTGAGATGGGTATCTCCTTTCGTATTGGGCATGTGCTCACGAACGCTCACGAAAGCCTCCAAAAGAGTTCAATGCTACTAAATCAATTTAAAACAATTTAGCGTCCTGCCTGTATAGAACTCGGAGAAAGAGAGAAAGAGAAACGCGAGCACGCTTTTCAATGGGTTACTGACTTCTTCGCTGCCACTACCGCCGCCGCCGCCGCCGCCGCCACTGCCATTCAAACGAGGCCCTTTTCTCTCTCTCTCTCTCTCTCTCTCTCTCTCTCTCTCTCTTCCTCCTTTTCAAGCGCGAGATGTGCGCACAATAGGGCATTGACAGTTTTTATGCTTGCTTCTCTCTCTCGTGCGAGCCTTAGATAGTTATACTCCATGCAAATTCTATATAATTTTTACTTTCGTCGTTTCTTCAATTCTTTTTTTTTTTAGAAGGAGCATGCATATGTTAGATTATTTTAATGAAAAAATTTGGTGTGCTATCAAGATGTGAATACAAAAATAATTCATTCAATTTTTTTACACCAAAAATAGCGCGAATGAATAATACGAACACTACAAAAAGAATGTTGAATTAACTAGCTAAGTAGCTAAAAGCACCCTCCAATTTTAAATGTTGTTGGATTAGATGCTGAGTAAAACCTAAGCAATCCGCTGAGGGCTGGTCCCTCACTACAAAAAGAAGTTCTTAAATTTGCTGCACTCTTAAATCAATTATACTTAAATTAAGAACATTTTTCTTATTTTAAGAAGAAACAATACTTGATTTAAGAAACACGTTTCTTATTTTAAGAAAAATTTTCTTAATTTAAGTACAGTTTATTTAAGAGTGCAGCAAATTTAAGAACTTTTTTTTTTGCAGTGAAATGAGTTGCACAATTTATTTTATTTACAGCCAATCTTTGCATTTCCTCGAAAACATTTTACGTTAAACTTTAATTGAGCAGTAGCCCGACGCAGGTTATATACAGTTACGCCGGCGTATATACCGTAAAAAAAATGCGCCGAGGTATGAGGCAAGTTATGCAAATTCTTCTTTTTTTCTCTCTCTTTTTTTTGGAGCTAACTTTGAGACAAAAATTTCAATACTCCACGGCGGCCAAAAGACCCCCGGAGTATGCAACGACGGACGACGAGAAGCAGCAGCAGATGGCCACGCGAATAAACGAGGCGTCGATGACTTTCGATCGGCGCGTGCTGATATCAATAATGAATGATTTTCGGCTGAAGGTAAACAGGTTGCGGAGGACCATTTGCGAAGATTCATCGTACGTGTGCCGCTATGTTGCAAAAATAAGTAAAAGAAGAGCGGTGGTTTTATCTAACGCGAGATCTTGATTGATTTTAACTTTGCTTTGATATATAAATGCAGTTTATTTTAATTTTAAAAATAATTATATCGCTCGATCATAAACGATTGATGATGTTAATTAAATTTTCATTGTTATGTATCGATGACTGTTGATTAAACGTTAACAATTAGTAATTGCACATGATTTTCCTTGAAATTACAACAGTCAAATTAATTAATACACAAAAGGTAAAATGATGGTTTAATTATAAATTATTATTAACCGTATCGCTGTATAAATGACATATTCGAGCAATGAAGCTCCATTATCAATGAATGAACGAGCAAATTTGAAATCATCATTATTTATCGTACTTGCACGTCAATCATCAGAAATATTACCGATAAAATCTGACCAAAGGTATAATAAAAATCAGCAGCTGACAGTATACTGGACCATGCACTTTTAAGACCACATCTTTTCAAAAAAATCTCAAAGCTGCAGTATAAAAATTTCGTAAGAGGTCAAAGCTCCAGACAGTTCGGTTATTCGAAGCGAGGATCGCGTTAGGGACGAGAGATCGAGCACTCATTCTGGCAATCCGACACCAAATGACACTGTTGAAATTTTCGACAGGCCTTATTTCGTAGGTCCATTGGCGAAATGCGCGAGGGACATATCTGCTATGCCGAGCGAGTGCCATACTGTGAGCGCGCGACGTACGCGCGGCGGCATGTAGGTGTTAATAACCGCGTGCTCGCCGATTAACCGACCTGGTAAACCGAGTAAAATATAACAGCAGCAGCAGCAGCCCCGTAGGGCAGGAACCCTGTGCACATTAAACCTATCCCGTCTCGCATGCAGCCAGCAGCGTGTTGCATCCACAATGTTTATTGAGGCTGACACGTTGCACGGGCTCGCTCACCTACAGCGTGTGTGTGTGTGTGTGTATGTGTGTGTGAATTCACGGTTTTGTTCTCTCGACTTTTCTTTTTTTAATGGCTCGTGCACTTTCCTCTCGAGTGGACATTGCTTTTTGTACTTTGTATACTTCCGTGCGTGGAAGGGATTATGATATAATCATCATGATGCATTTGAATTGGCTTGCAATGAACCGTAAAGAATTAAAATTTTTTTTTTATCATTTGCTGTTTTTCATATTTTTAATTTACTTTATTGAATAATTCGTACACGTAACAACTAATAATTCGCAGCAGTAATAAATAAAGTTACCGAATCGTCGAGCAATAAGAAACGACACGAAGCTCGATATAACCCCAATCGACGAGCATGTAATGCCGAATTAATATCCCGGGTCCCGAAATCTGTGTATAGATGTTATCGTCGCGCCGCGGCGAATGTAGCGATAATGTGCAACAAATTCCCCCATCGTCGAGGCTCGTTTTCTACACACGTATACACACACACGTGCATACACGCCCTTGGCTCGATTAGCATATTGGCGAATTGGACGTTCCCGTAATTTATCTAAGGATCCTTGGCTTATCGGCGAATCTTGCGATTTCTGGGAGTCCTTGTCGATACATCAGAATCTATCTGCAGCGTTCGACTGCGGTAAGATAATCTGCGTCGGATTTTTTTTATTTGTTTTGTTGTTTTTTTTTTCTTTTTGAGAGACGTCAATTAACGAATGCTTTAGAAAATCGAACGGAGAGATAGAGATGTCTGTATAAACGAAGGAATTTTGTTTAATTTGGATTTTGCGGGATATTAATTGAATGACAAAAATATTTCCAATAGAAAATGCGAAACAATACAACAGACCGTGAAACACTTTTAAATGATACCTTTTAATTTGTAAACGTGCGATAGAGGGATACGGCAGGTAGTTACCTGCTATTGTAAATTAAAATATAATAGATATATATTGTTTTGTGCACTATTTCAGGTACAAGACGAATAAATAAATGAATAAATTAGCATATTTCGTAAGAACTTTGGATAACATTGCTACCAAAAGCGTAATTCATGATTTACACTATAAACAAAAATTTAATCTTCAATTACTTATACATAAAAGTTAGCAAACCCACATTGCTGAAACATTTATCAACTCAAAAAAAAAAACCTACAGGAACTTCAAAAGCTTTTCACAAAAACCCCATCTCATCCAGCATCCAGCCAAATAGAATCAAGTCCATCACAATAACAGTGTAATAACCAAAGTCCGCAGTGTCCGATCTAGGGTATACGCGTCAAGTATTCTCCTGGAACATATAAGACGGATCCTCGGCGAGGGCGCAAGCACCGGCAATCGCGAACAATTATGGTTTTGGGGCTGGCTAAGTTTACGGAGTATAGAATCTCGTCGTTCGAATGGACGAAGGACGATCCACGTCGGATATGGGGTCATACATACTCGAGTTTGTCCAATAGGTCCGAATCGTCCACGGTCCTCGGTCCTCGTCGTCGTCGTCGTCGGCTGGTTAGATCTGAGGCTGACGTGGTCCGCGCCGGCTGCTAGTTCGTCCTTTGATGCATGATATTGCGAGAGAGGGAGATCGAGAGAGAGAGAGAGAGCAAGAGCACGCTTCGGCAAACATGTCACGAGCAAGCTGAAACTGTTAGGATTCATAGTTATCTCAACGCCAAGCTACTCCACCCACCCACCAACCAACCAACCAACCAACGCTGCCGCTGCACAGCTCAGCTCTTTAGACAATATATAAGGGCCAGTATGTGTATGTGCGCGTGTGTGTATATATACGGACGGACACACGCCGCCCGCCAAATTATCTGTCCGACGATTATGCGATTGGTCATACGTAACGGAGTGTGTGTATGCGTGTATGTGTGTAACAGCTACCAGCGAGCGAGAGAGACAACTGCTACAGTCGGCAAACTTATTGGACGTGTAAGCATTGCTCATCCGATGCTTTACGATACTAATATGTGCACTTGACATTGACTAGGCCTCAATTACAGAATTATTCCGTGCTCGGCCCCGCCGCGTCGTCCCACCGTATTTTCCTTCCATCCTATTTCACTGCCATTGTCAGAGTCGCGCGCGGAAATGCAGACACTTATGTCATTCAATTTCACATTGAATAAAATTTTGATGAATGGCGAGCAGATATGGAGTTAAAAGCGAATTGTTCTTTGAAGAAAAAAAGTCTCTCAACCCTTACCTAATCAGAGCGCAATAAAGAGCCGCATAGATCGATTCTCTTGTCACCAGGCATATATGCCGAGAGAATGCCAAGAGACAATGGGGAAGGTACATAAGACAGTCGTCCCTTTTACGCATCCAACAATTACAGAGAGAGAGAGAGAGAGAGAGAGAGAGAAAGAGCGAGGCAAGCTTACTTTTAAGAGATGTCCTTCCGTCATGGTAATGAAGACGCATCGACGATCGCGCGCGTAAAAGGCCGCACGTAAGACACGCAGAGAAATTTTGATTTATACGCGTATACATAAAATATCAATGTCTCTCTCTCTCTCTCTCTCTCTCTCGTTCTCTCGGTCTCGTGTGCGCGCACTGGGATCGTTGAGTTTTTTTTTCCTTCTTGCACGCGGGCTCGCAGCCAATCCCCGATCACATAACCCCCATAAATTCGCTGTTCGGTGTCTTGCGCCTTGTAGAGCTTGCTTGGTTGCTTGCTTGCTCGCCGACATTAATATGAAACGAAGTCTTCGGAGAGAGAGAAAGAGAGTAGAGAGAGAGCGCAGAGAAGCTATTCCGGCCTCGGTCTTTTTCTATCAAAGCTCGCGCTCGCGCGAACGCCGCAAACCATTGTGTATTCAGTGCTGCTCTCGCGCCCTCCCTCCGCCCGAAACAAAACAGTCCTATATAGTCTCTCCTTTTTGATTTATAAAGACGCATCGGCGTTTTATGCTCGCATTAATTTTGTATCAATTTCGAGCAGGCCAGAGATTTCCCGCCGCGCCACTTTTCCACCTCTCCCCCTTCCGTGTTTTGTTTGCGGTCAGACGAAGTCCCGTGTTTTATAAATTCGCTGCATATACAGTCTCTCTCTCTCTCTCTCTCTCTCTCTCTCTCTCTCTCGTGGTTTTTCACGCCCAAGCTCACACGTATTTTCTTCTTTCTGTTGCAGAGAAACCAGATTTTCAGTCGGCGTATGGACCAACGATCGACGACGGAATGGTAAGTTCACTATACAACGTGTGTGTGTGTGTGTGTGTGTGTGTGTGTGTGTGTGTGTGTGTGTGTGTGTGTGTGTGTGTGTGTGTGTGTG
>JAWWMK010000017.1:342483-353609 GCA_035047105.1 Galeopsomyia nigrocyanea | reverse complement strand
TATATATATAATAGAGAGAGAGGGATGATGAATGTTTTTGCTTTTGAAATATCATCGCGAACGATTAAATCGAGAAAACTATCGATGAATTACCCGACTAATGATTCTTTCGAAAAGTCATAATCTTTCTTTTCCTAATACCCACTGGCTCGATCCTACCCTTTATAGTTTCTTACGGTGACAAATGACTCGATTCGAACGATCAATTTTCCGAAACGATGAAAGAAGTTACTTTTTTCTTCTTCTTCTTCTCTGAAAGTGCACGATAATTAAACTACTATTTTTCTTGCTCCTGAAAAAAAAAATTTGATCATCCGCAATTTTCCAAAAAAAAAGAAGAAAAAAAATCAATTCGTTAACAGATCGAATTGGGAATAGTCGAATCGTAGATATATATACAAACCAATTACCTGCGCGAGCGCGCGCGCGAGTCTTATCCTATTAAACGCTCGAGCTAACGGGACCAGCTCGTGCTTGCGCGAATTGCACAGAAGCTCGAAAATTAGTACGTAGAGCAAGAAGAAGAAGAAGAAGAAGAAGGAAAGGAGGATGATCGTTTTCCTGGTCTATACGAGAAGTCTCTTCGATTAGCCGTCGGCATCCCATTGAGGTGCATTTGAAAGCCGCCAGTTAGCGCTTTGGCTCTGCTGCTGCTACTGCTGCTGCTACCGTTTGTATTGGGCCGTACGCCAAATATAGATCGCCGACTAACAAATCCATGCATCGGAAACTCTCTCTCTCTCTCTCTCTCTCTCTCTCTCTCTCTGCAAGCGCGCGCACCGGCTAACTGCATCGACAAACGTGCTTTGTGTACTCGCCGCGCACATACACACACATATACCAATACACGAACACACATACGGGAGGCGGCCCGAAATGGAAGCGAAAGGAGCTTGCCGTATTTGGCCGTCGTTGCCCGAGCCACACTCTGCTTCCTTTGGCTTTTCCTCTTCGCGCGCCAAGAGCGCGCTGATACATATAGCAAACCAGAAGTCAAAAGAATAATTGCAGCGTGCGGAATTCAATTAAAAAACCTTTCTTCCGCACTTCTATTTTATACACTTTTTTTGGGATACAGGTTGTCATACCTGTCAAGACGGTATAGAAAAAATTATTGCTTACGTCAGTTTTCCACTATATATATCGCGCGTAAAAATTGCGCCAAGAAACTAATAAAAAGAAGACAAAAAAAAAGTTTAGTCTGTCTCTCTCCCCCCTTAGATTTGCTGCGAGTCATATTCACGCATCGAGCGAAAACAATTAGTCCGAAGAAATTGAATCCCCCTTCTCTCTTTCTCTCTCTCTTTTTTATTCTCGCTCGGTGGCAAAGCAGATTGAATGAAAATACGGCTTACGCGAGATCGCCGGGGCAGATTAAGTGAGTTCTGCTGGAGCTCCGCGCTATAGCTACCGTTTTCCCTTTCGATTTAGTTACGCCAGTGAAGAGAGAGAGAGAGAGAGAAAGAGAGAGAGTTTCTCTCTCTCTCTCTCTCTCTCCCCGCCAACGCCGACGCTCTGCAGTTAATGTGTTCCAGGGTAGAAACTGAGCTTTCCCCTCGCTCACACATACAAACACACACTCACACTAACACACACATTGAAGAGAGGACGATCGTTTTACCCCACTACAGTTCTCGCTTGCTCTCTCTCTCTCTCTCTCCTTTTCTCTTTGTCTTTGAAATTAGAAGCGGATTACCGAATTCCGCAGTTTCTGGAGCGAGCTGTTGACTCTTGCGCTTTTATCCCACAGCCGCGCGCGCATCTCTTTTCCGGCGTTTTGGCGTCCGACAAAGCCTGTTATGATTATAATATCTCGATGCTGCAATGTGGATTAGCTCGCGATCTATATATACACTCACTTACGCGGATTATTAAATAGAAAAGGGTGCCGTTGGAAAACTAATCTGGAGGGGGATCTCGATTCGATACGCGCTGTCGGGAGAAATGTAATTAATTACGTTTATTTTTTTTGGAGTCGGAGATTATATTATTTTGTGTCGTTTAATCATATTTTACAGCTTTGATAAAATAAACGTTACGCGTCGCAGTAGCGCACTTCGTAAATAAAGAATCAGCCACCACATTTGTAAAACAGACAATTCGCACACCCCATTGGTTTTTGCCACGCTGCCGCAAAACAAACGTTTGGAATCTTCAAACGTTTCGCCGCGCGTCGAGCCGCGCTGTACATACGCTTGCGAACTTTGCTCTCGACTTTTTTTTTTTGCTCACTCGTCTCTCTCGCAAAACGCGCGCTCACTCTCTACATATTGTATAGAGAAAGAGAGAGAAGGGGGCTTTCTCGCGGGTGTGATGATGATATTCCCGCGAAACACGCCTGTATATTTTTTTTATTCGAATCGTCAGTACGGTATGGAGAAAAAAAAATTTTTTTTTCTCTCCTTGGGTCAACGATCATCATCAAAGAGTCATTCGATTTTGCGCGTGTGTGCAGGTATACACATATAAGTTTTTTTAAATATTTCTCCGCCTTCCCACTATATACACATACATCGTCGTTCGTCCCTTCTTTCGCGCGGCGGCGACGTTGCTCCGACAGTTTACACAGTTGGCCGACGCGAGGTTACCTAATTATCCGTGAGTTAGCTCGCAATGACGAAACGACGAGCGAGAGAGCGAGCGAGCAGCTCCGACGACTCTTCTTGAGACAGAGACGGAGCACATATACATCGTCGAAAGAGAGAGCTTTTTCTACGCTCCACTTGTCAGCCGCTACATTATGCCGCGTTTACATGCCGCCTCTCCGTATATCTCCCTCTTTCTTGGATATTATAAAAGTACATCCGCGAAGATTCTTGCAACATATTATAAACGTTTGGGAAATATATTTTCGATTTCTTTTGCGGTTTAATCGAGCGTAATTGAATGGTATCTTTAGAATTTGTTAACAATATAATCGATTGCGATTTGTTAGTCTACGTCACACGACGCAAATCTAGTTTTGTGTAATGATCGCTGACGATGATCAAGCGTACACTACAAAAAATTTTTCTTAAATTTGCTGCATTCTTAAAAAAAAGTTCTTAAATTTAGAAAATTTTACTCAATTTAAGAAAAAATTACTTATTTTCAGAAAAATGTTTCTTAAATTTGCTGCATTCGTAAAAAAAAATTTATTAAAATAAGTAAAAAAATTTTGTAGTGTAAAATTAGCGTCGCTCGCGTTACCACGAAATTTTCGACGATGCGATTTCACTCTCCTATATAGTATAGTGAAAAAAAAAATGAAACGATATCTTATCATCTAAACATTCAGGCGTCTTATCTGTGAAAAAAAAAAGTAGAAAAAAAAGAACTTTATATATATCACAATGCATTCCACTCGAAGTCGTGTGTGTAACAAAGCCACTCGAATTATACATGCGCGCAGCTCGCTCTTTTCATCGGCGCCTCTTCTCTCTCTCGTGTACAAAGCCGCAACATCTCTCACACACACACGCGTACTTCATCTCTCGGCAGAGTGTTTGCTTACACACGCACGTACGTACGTACGTACACTGTGTCAAGAGAGTGAGAGAGAGGCAAATATCGAAGTGAGCGGTTTGCGATTATTAGCCGGTCATCGATGCAGATATACGCAGAAGGCAGGAAAAAAGAAGAAGAAGAAGAAGAACCAGGTCACACGCGTTGATCGGGCGCCTCTCCTCTCTCTCCTCAAGGATTTTCCGTCTCTTCTATTTTTGGCCGATATATATCGTCATATATAGCTCTCTCACTCGCTCTCTCTCTCCGTAGAAGAGAAAGACTGAGTGTGTGCTCGTGACAGCAGCATTAGTCTCTGCTAGACTGGAAAATTCGGCCACTTTTTCGCCCGATCGGCAATTCATTCGACTTCAACCCCGCGCTAGCGAGTTCTCTGCCTATATAACGTTTATGTAACATCGATGTGTATATATACGGCTACGATAGATTTCTTTTTTCGAAAAAAAAAAAGTGTGCATCGATCATCACTGCGGACAACGCGCTCACACACACATATAACTGAAAGTGGGCGTGAACAACAACGACAGAGAGACAAAAAAAAAGAAGAAATCAGTATACCCGAGAGACACAGTATGTGTGTGTGTTTTTTTTGGTGTGTGTGTCGGTGCTGCTTTGGCTCGATCGATCTTAAACTCGTCCCCGGAGATAGAGAGAGAGAGAGAGAGGGAGCCTTTCTGATATTATATGCGGCTTCGCGCTTCGGAGATTCGCAATGCTCCAGCATGCTAATGGCCCCGCGCTCGCTCGCGCTGCCGTTGTCTCTGTGTCTATACACCATACGAATACTACTCTCTCTCTCTCTCTCTCTCTCCCTTCTCCCCTTGTGTAGCCTAGGTATACACATAGCCAATCGACCCATTGTTATTCAGCTCCCGAAACTCACCCGAGAAAGATGATGTATAAGTGCTCTTTAATTGTCGTTCAATTGAAAGTTTAGGCAGAATAAATCGCGTATGCGTATCCTCACGAGAGAGAAAGAGGGATACGCATTTTCGAACGCTATACAAACGCGATATTTGGCTCTTCTTCCTTTTGTATTTTTTTATTCTCGTTGAAGTATCTTATATACACGGCCCTCGTTTCGGTAACGGCACGATGAAAAATTTCATTTTGACTGGCACTGATTATTTCATATCCGTATGGAGCGCGCCCCAATAAATATCTATATCGACGCCGAAAATGGGAGCGCAAAGATTTCGTTCGCAATAAATTTCTCAATCCCATATTGCCATCGGAAAAAGTAACCTCAGAAGAAGAAATTCAAACGCGCGACGTTACAAGAGTCGATCGTACCGAAATAAATCAACTCTCACCTTTTCTTATACACACCGTTTCAGACGATTCTCTCTCTCTATCTCTCCCAGTCTCTCCTTCAATAAAAATCCCCGAAGAATAAAAAAATCAAGCGGTACTTTTTTTTCGACAGGGTGCACTGTTATATTACAGGCATTCAGTGGTGCTGCTGGTTTATAAACGCGGCAGGTCAAACGACGAATATAAGAAGGAAGCGAAAACAGCAGGTAGCTTCCGATTCTACTGCGCGCTCGCGCGCTAACTACGTACATGTGTTGCCCATTGTCGTCCGGTACGTGCTTCCGAGGCTGCGGATATGCTCACGAATTTTCTCTTCTCGCACTCCGTCGCGAAGGAAGCAAAAGGCGGAGATTTAATAATTTTACTGCACCAGTCACCTGACTGAGGAACTAAACGCCATCTGACTTTTCGAGGCATCTTAAGCTGCCAGAAGTTAATGGGAGCCTCGACAAAAACCCGCGCGAGAGCTGTAAATCCATCGAGCGACGTTTCGGTGGGAGGCTAGTGATTTGTCGTCGAACACTATCGCCCAGACGCGCTAGTCGTAAATTTTGTACTTGCGGATTTTCGATGACTTTTGCGCGCCTCTCCTACTCGTTTATGCCTTACTCTCCAGCAGGTTATCCTATTAGCATCCATCGCTCGAGCTTTTATAACTTCGGTCAGGTGTCGTTGCGTTACCAAGTGCACCAGGGAAAGACGTGCAATAAATATCAGGTAATGCAAACAAAACGTGTAAAGTCAATCTGTACAGCTTAAAATTGTTTTTTTTTCCTCTAGCCTTCGCGGATGATTGAATCACGCGAGAAAATTTCAAAGCCACATTATTCGATAATTTATATCGATCGGAAAAAAATATCAACGCGCGCTATCATCGATACCGATTTATTCTTGATCGTTTCATTATTATCTGTCATTATCAGCGAGGGAGAGAGTGGAGAAATCCTATAAGTGAGGCACATAATATCGAGCATCGAAATTTATGCAAACGCGTGATTGCAGCGATCGATCACTTTATAAATAGCTTACGTTTACACGGGCAGGGATATAGAAATTAATACTGCAAGGCGTGATTAATAAGTGGAGTGCTGCTCGGTATTATAGGGAGAGTTTTGGCCTATAATAAGCCATTAAAGTCCGTGCCGTCTTGGCCGCAAAACATCCTTTCCACCGCGCGTGTATAGACGGAGTTAAGTTAATTTAGCCTTGAGTAAACACCAGTTAAACTTTTAATCGTCGTCGATCGTCTATATATGCCTATATACTCCTCCTCCCACCTTCATCCCGCGTTTCCGGCGTACGCGCTAATATACGTATATATATTTAGGGGGAGGAGATGAGAAACGCCATCCAGCGCGAAACTTTGCCTTTACGAGAGCCAACGCCGATTAATCGTTTAACGTCTCGCCCGATTTTCAAGTTTATACATATAATCTCGCCCCTAGCTTTATTTAACGTTCTCTCTCAGTGTGCCCACTCTCTGTCTCAGTTTCAATTTGACTTCCTTGTGTATACTTTGTGCATAGAATGTACCGTTTCGCGCGTTTTGACTGTGAAGTTTGATGATTTTTTTTTCATTTTTAATGATATAAGTGTTTTATAAATAATTTTTTTTTATTATTCCGTTTTGGCGGGCTTACTGAAAATTCTTTCGTGATTGTATCGGACAATCTTATCCAGATAAGCAAATTTATGAAGATAAGATTGCGTTGATAATTCGTAAATTATATAGGTCCGCAGATTAAATATACAAAAAATACTAAGATACATATTTAATTTTCAAGCGTAATAACCTTGAACAGCGTTGAAAATAGTTTGATAATATATAGCAATCGGCAAGAGGACTGACTCGAATAAGCGATAGATACGATAGCCGCGCGTATGTTTGAAAAACTGGAACTCGGCGCAGTTAGCCAAGTGGGTTAGATAGAGATTCGGTTAGGTTAGGGGTTAATTATAAAGGCCCCCGGTCGGCAACGTAAACGCGACACTAAAATTATCCGCCAAATTCCGAGATATAGACGACGAATGTTGCCGCTTCACGTCTATTTTCGCGCTCGCGTACAGCAGGCGCAGCATCTCTCTCGTTCTCTCGCTCTCTCTCCTGCAATTAAGAGGTATGTGATCCGTTTCGCCATGGCTGATTGATTGATGCTGTTTTCGCGCGACCGCAGCGTTATGTGTATACACGCCGATGAAATTTTTGCTTTTAGCCGTGTTCGAGTCGCGCGCGATCCAGTTTCAATTTAAACCGTAATCTACGATTTTCCGCGCATTGATTTTTTTTTGTTTTCACGGCTTATCTATAATACCTTACCTGCGTATAGCTAGAAATAGTCGAAAACGATAATAGAAGTTATTTTTTTAAATATATTTCATGAGAACGCCCATTCGACGAGAGATATATACACACATATACGCATACACATACGAGAGCTGTTTTATCTGCCCCTCTTCGCTATCGTATTTAGACGTGGCTCGCGAGAGCTTTCTAACGCTTCATGCTAGATATATATAATTTCGCCGAAAGCAACTATACGAGTATACGTATACACAAATATATATATACACACACACAGGCGCATATAATCAGCGACAGTAATACACGCCTCCCTCGTAAACACATCAAACGCAGCAACAGCAGCAGCGGCAGCAGCAACAGCAGGCAGGACCTTTCACCTGCGAAATCTCTCAATATACGAAACGCATGTAGCACACACACGTACGTGTACGTATATATATAAATATAGATATATATGTATATAAAAGACGAGCGTTACTGCCACAAAAGAGCAAGAAGCAACGGCGATTCCGCATTGCGCTCTAAACAGCCTCCGAGAGAGAGAGAGAGAGAGAGAGAGAGAGAGAGAGAATGCAGCAGCAGCAGCGAAGCGAAGTCATCGTCATTATCACTAATGAGCCTGCACCGCTCTCCGCGCGACTATTCTTCTTCGTCGTCGTAGTAGTCGTCGCGTTATATACGGAAGAGAAGCTCTGCTGCGAAATTGGTCTATACCTGCGCGAGAGCGTTCACTGCCCAGCAGCAGCAGCAGCAGAAGAAGCAGTATATATCCCATCTATCCATTGTGTCCCCTTTTGCGACCACGACGACGACGACGACGACGACGAAGACGACGATGTTGAGAGAGAGAGAGAGAGAGAGAGAGAGAGAGAGAGAGATTTTTGCACGTCTCTCGAGCGGCTTGCTGCTCTGCTGTCGTTTGTCATATTATATACCTATACAGCGGAAGGACACGTGCGGGGTTAAGTACGGGTTATGTGTGCCCTCGAAGGATATCCATTTGTCATTTGGTAAGGGAGAGAAATTTAGTCGACTGCTCCGTGTCCAATTAGTTTAATGTGACGATCTCTCTCTCCCTTTTTTTCTTTTCGCGGATGATTTTACTTTCTTCGACTGCAGGCGTCGAACGATAATATCTCTGCTCAGCCTTCGACGAATGATTGTTTTTGATGAATTATCACTTTGACAACAATTTAATTGCTTCGACGTTCTTTTTGTTGCAGGTAAGTTGCAAAAATACGGTGTACCAACAGATTCATTCCTATCACGTAAGTTTATATATACAACGTATGTATATATAGGAAGTAGGTATAGTATCTCTCATACCTTTTGGCAAACTTCCCACAAATGTATATTATACTGTGTAATACATTCACAATATCGTTACTCCATTTCACACTCCATTCTCTGCAACGACAACAGTAACAAACTCCCCCAAAAAAAAAACTCCCAAAAAAGGGAACAGACTTTCTCAGCGTCAGTCGGCCCATATAATTATTAATCCAACAAAACGCAACGTTGTTTCACCCCCTCAAAAAAAAGGAACATAAAGGGCATTATTTCGGCATGCATCTTTCTCTCTGGTTTTCTCTTCCGCTGCTCTCTTTCCGTTCTCCCGCGGGAGTATATCGCAAAGCCCGCAGAGAGAGAGAGAGAGAGAGAGAGAGAGAGAAGAGGTTTTTGACTCAACAAGTGGACCGATGTTTTCCGCACGCACAGTAACTAAGGCGGGCGCTCGTTCACTCGCTCGCTCGTTCGTTCGTTTCTGTGTGCGCGCAAAGTGCACGAGTACATACATACATATACATATATATATATATATAAGCGTCCCGCGTGCCGGCGCGGCAATAAGCTATGTGCTTCCTCGCAGGGGTTGACACTCTCTCTCGCTATGCTCTCGAGGGGGCGCAACACCATACCCGAACAAAAGCCCTTGAACGAAGCTCAAGACATGCGAATTCATTCTTTCTTTTTTTTTTTTTTGCGATAATCCATCCGCGTACCTATAGGGATAGAAACTTCGTCGCCAAATAGAATGTATTTTTTTTTTAGCAAAACAGAATGAACAAGAGAATTCTCGAAAAATCGTAGAAAACGGGATCAGAAAAAAAGAGAGAAAGAGAGTTGTGCGTAAAGCGCGAAAGGGAGTTCCGCAGAGGCAGCAGCAGCAAGCAGCAACGTTATTCGGTTGTGCGTGCGCGCGCGCGCGGGGCGAGTAGGGGAGTATAGCATGGAGAGCGCTCGGCGAAAGTGGGAGAGCACGAGGAGAGATAGACGACGACTCCGAGCGACGGCGAGGAGCAAGAGCGAAAAGAGAGAGAGAGAGAGAGAGAGAGAGAGAGAGAGTGAGAGAGAGAGAGAGGAGGGGAGGGGCGCAGTGCTCCCCTCGCTCGCGGAGCGTCAGTCGCGTCGCGTTCATCCGACGAGTACGAGGGTTCATATTCCTGCTGTGCTCGTTGTGTGCGTTATATATATATCCGTGTAGCCGTTTTTCTCTCTTGCTCTCTCTCTCTTTATCTGATATATATATATATATATGCTCGACCCTAACCTCAATTTCTCGCGCGCGACAGTGTTGTTTTTCGCCGATTAGCACTAGTTGGCAAAACCCTTTATCTATTGGTTTCAGCGATTGTTGTTTAAATTTGTTGTGAGTGAACTCGAAAAAAAAATGATGAAAATGCTGATGATGATGATGATGCTCGCGAAGAGATGACGACTGCGTTGTGCGCGCGTGTTTTTGTACTTGATTATATACCAATGTATGTACGATAATAAAGAGGCTCGACGAGAGTAAAAAAAAAAGAGCGTGCGGTGCATGTATTGTCAAGAAAAAGAAGCAGAAGTAGTGAAGGAGGAGGAGCGTATAACGTATAGGTGAGGGTATACACATGCAGTAGGCAAGAAGCGAAGATTTTCGTGGTGCGGGCGTTTCGTATGGTATATAGATGAGCGGCTCAAGATCATGCAACCGGGCACGATAATGCGCGACGTGGACAACGCCGAGAAGCTATTGATCAACAATAACAACCTCAACAACAACGGCTCGCCCCAAGCCGACATCATGTTCCAGATGGAGGACGAGGGCCTCACGCAGATCGGCCATGTCTTCCACTCGGCTTATCAGTCCATTGTCTGCGGTCAGCCTCAGGTACAACACATCACGCACATCAAAACCATAATTATTCTCTCAAAAGCAAAAAAAAAAAAATTCTCGCTTCATATATGTATCGTATTTGATCGTACGTATCGATGTGGCACGTTACGAGCGCAAATTTAATAATACACGTATGTATATAAGCTACCATACATCTTTCAATTATAGCAACTCAGAAACAGAGCGCGTCATTTTCATCAAATCTTTCACGCTCGAATTGCCTCGAATAGCCTTTATTAATACGAGTGCAATCATCGACGAGAAAAGATACATACAAAGCATACATACGTATAAAGACAAAAATGAAAAAAGAAAAATCTCGTTCTCATCGCCAAATTTGAATAACACAATTACACATTCGATTACGTGAGCTTCGATAAGCAGTATAGAATATAGCGCGCGCGACTCGAATTTCGAATTATTCCATGCGCAGAGAAGAGTAAAAAAATTCGTATATATACACATGCTCTCTCGTCGCGCGCACGCACAAGAGTTAGCGCAGCCTTTGTTGCCGGAGCCGCATGTCCCGTTGGCCAACGTACATATATATCCCTGGGGAGTTTCTTCCGCACGCGCGTTGTAAGGGGATGGGAGGGGGAGTAGATTCGATGAAAAGAAAAAAAAATTGAATTGTCTCCCAGATAACACGCCACCACGCAATCACTGCGCGTTTGCCGATATCACGCTCATTGAATTATATACTTCGATGACTCACCCACTGGTTTTCGAGAAACGCTTATTCGTAAAAAAAAAAATTAAAATGCAATGCCTGCAGTGTCGGATTAATCCATTTCGAGGCCCGGGGCTAAAAATGCTGCGGGGCCCACTTAAGGCGGCTGTTTGCCGTCA
>JAWWMK010000017.1:314930-342383 GCA_035047105.1 Galeopsomyia nigrocyanea | reverse complement strand
ATCTTATTTATAGCGCCTGATCTATACATTCCTGATATCTCTATCGATTTTTTTGAATTAATTTTGATTTTAGAGTGAAGTATCTTCAAACTGCCATATTCTCTTATTTCAACATCATGATTCAAAGTTTTTCTTATGTATATTACAACACCATCATTTTGATTAAGTTTACTCTCATTATAAAAATTTTCATAACCTTTGAGATTAAAGCAGGTTCGCCCATGATATTTTCTTGAACGGCAAATAAAGCGGCAATTATCCACGTTATCAAATAAAAAATTTGTACGACGGGTAGTAGTTTTTAGGGGGTGGCGCGCTAACTTGATATGCAAGTTAGCGGGACCCTCGGTTAAAAAAAAAATTAACGGCCAATTCCGGGAATCGGGAAAATTAATTTTCCGATATATGGGCCCGCTAACTTGATGTACGTTATAACGGGGTTTTGGACGGAGGAATTTCGCTCGTTCCTCCGCCGTTATAAAATAATCTAAGTATCGAGAGAATAGAAATGCAGCTCGTTGCGGGTCTCGTTGAGGGTTGTACGAAACCCCACCGGGTAGCGCAGATTTGCCGCTTACGTAGGCCTCCTGGCCTCCGGACGCGCGGAGAGCATCGTGCAGTCCAATGCCATTGCTGAGAAGCGCGAAAATATATACGAGCGTAGTCGCAGTAGGTAAAGCGCAAAGGAATTGGTGGAGAGAGTCAGGATTATCGAGAGATAAAGCGCGAAATAAAGTAACTTTGGTTTTAATGTTGAGAAACAAAATAAGTGTATATAATGCAGCGCGGTAGTGAGAGAGAATAGACAGCGAGTAATCAGAGAGAGAATCATAGAACGAGCTGTTACTTACAAAGTCAGCGTAATCGTCGTAACCTTGAAAAGGACGTCGTCGTCCGCGCTCGCTCGCAATCATTGTTAGCACGCGTAATCGCTGGTGCAGGCAGTTCGGAAGGGCGGGCGGCAAGAATGCCAACTCGCACGTACACACAAGTGCACAGTCACTCACAGTATCTTATTAATTATCAATCACAGTTTGATGCACTGTACTGCACATGAGAAGTACGCGGGATGACTTAACGAATCGCTGCCGAAAAACTAAAGTTCAAAAAGTCACGAGAGCACGTCTGCTCATCTCGATCGCCGCGCTCTAATTAACCCGGAAGGGATCCCCTCTCCTTCTCCTTCTTTGTCGCGCGTGACGCCGTCGAAGCAGACCGCTGGGTCTGCTAGGCTTATGCCTATGTATGGTGCGCCTCTCTCTCTCTCTCTCTCTCTCTCTCTCTCTCTCTCTCTCTCTCTCTCTCTCTCTCTCTCTCTCTCTCTCTCTCTCTGTGTATGTGTGCATCCATATCCATTGTCTATATAATGCAGCCTGTGTGTATGCCGATAGGATTTACAGTGTTCGGGTTCCGGTCTGCTCTTTTTTTTTCTTTCTTCTTCTTCTTCTTCTTCTTTTTTACACGGCTGTTCTCCGTTCATTTGTTGGTTGATGATGAGCAAAGTTTTCAGTTTCTTTTTTTTATTGAAGTACAACAAGTTTCGTCCGCGCGAAATATTAAAATCGGCCGTTTCCTCTCGCAGATAACGCGTTGTCCCTCTTTTTCACGTACATCAGATTCGTATCTGTATTAGCGACATAAAGTCTGTCATGAGCGCGACTAAAAAGACCGAGAGAGCGAAAGAGAGTGATAACCTCGAGAGCGCGTTTTTCCTGCATCTCTGCCGTCTAATAAAATGATGGATGCGCGTCGACTTGTCTAGCGTAACTCGTCGGTCAATTGACAAAACCAAATGACTTCACGAGCCAGTTTCATCAATCGCTCGGAGTCGTTTACGTAAGGCAGATTAGTGTCTATAATCGCGCGAGCTAAGTAGTCCGCACACGCGTCCCGATCGTTTTCATTGTTCAACTGACGAGCCTTCAATTTCAATTAACATCGTTTCTCTCTCTCTATCTCTGCTGCGCTTTTTGCGTGCTCTTACTCATTGGCTGACGGACTCGTTTCAATTATATATGACTAATGCTTCCATTCCAAATAATTCTACTTTTTTTTTGCGTATTGCAAGCGTGATCGCGTTTGGTGTTTTTTTTCTTTACAAATTATCATCGAATACGAATAAACGTCACGAACAAATATAATCGCGTCAAAGGGAAAATCGCAATGAAATACCGCGTGGATTTATTACGAAAATTTTGCCGGCGTTACTACGCGCGTATACGTGTCAAAAAAAGGGAGCAGCGTCGAAAAAAAAAAAATTGAAAGCGAACGAGCGAGGTAGGTAGAGGGTACAAAAAAAAAAGCGATAAACTGTGCATTTGATTTTTCTCGGGAGTGCGAGCGCTCGTATATGTCACGGATATAATCGGTAATTGAGAAATAAAAGGGCTGCGCGCTCGCGAGAGAGAGAGAGAGAGGGGCAAATATGGATGTTTTTCGAAGCGCGAATTTTGCACTGCGGCAGCCGCGTGTAAAAGGCCAAACAAACTGGACGTCCGAAAAATCGCCTTACAAACAAAAGCGCATCTCTCTCTCTCCCTCGTCGAAACGAGAGGGCAAACAAAACGAACGAAAAAAAGAAAAATAATACACACGGTGAGTGCAGCAGCAGCAGCAAAAATCCCCGAATTATCATTTAACCGTAAAAAGGTTTGGAACGCGTATATCGTATCGCTGTCGATAATTTATTTATACATCTATAAGCCGGAAATTTCTCGCTGCCGCTTACAAAGGGCTTTTTTGCTTTACTTTTTTATTTTGTAAAAGAGCGAATATATTGGAAAATAAAGCTCGGTGCTTGCGTTTATTCGAAACTGCTTTTATTTTTTTTTTTTTTTTTTATATTTCTGTGATATCGAAATTATATTTCGATTCGCCAGTTTTCGTCGTCCGGTATAGCAGTTAATATTCATGAAATTTGCGCTCTCTCGCATCGTATCTCTATATATCTTCCTCTCGTTTGGCAAATATATTTGCACACAGTGTTTTTGTTATCACGGCAGCCGATCGGACGTTTTTGTTGTGCCAACGCTCAATTACTTAATTAATGTTGTTGTTTACCAATTCTCAAGCGTCATGAATAATCCATTACTCGGTTGCGCTATCGACAAAATCGAAATCTTTCTTTTTTTTTTCTTTCTCATTGCTGATTATTAATTGACTTGTCGCTTTAATCTCGGGAAAATCAATCGCGCTTGGGGAATCTTGTCAAATTAGTAAATAAATTTTATTCGGTGGGAGGATGAAAATCTGGAAATAAAAAACAAAAGTTTATGGAGATGCGATGATGCTCGGCAGCAGCCGCTCAATAAAAGCGTCGCACGACCAAAACCGACCTCCCGGGTGTTGTGCGCGTTTTCTCTCTCTCTCTCTCTCTCTGTTTCTCTCCCCCTGTAATTGAAATTTCGTCCGGAGCGAATATATGATTACCCCCCTTTTTCCATTTACGATTTACGGTGTAATATCGAAAAATTCACTGGGTCCTCCTGTATTTCGTTATTCGGGTCTCGGATTTACGGTCCTTTTACCTTTATTTCGCGATCGAAACCGTTGTATATATTTGAAAATGGATCATGGGCTCCTTTTATGTTCTCAATTTTTTTCTCTTTCGTGCTCTCTGTCAATGATTGAGCGTAATGCGAGCGATATTGCGAAAAATGAAATGAAAAATCACCGTATCAAATTTATTTACTCGAAAATTGCATATCGGATAAAATGATAATTTTATCCGAAAATTTGTCACAGGTTAAAAAAAAATCAACTCTTTTTTTAGTCAACAACGATTAACTCGCTGCCAAATGATACCGAACATTTCTCGGAATTAAAATAACAGTGCTTAACTGCGAATCTACATGTTTTACGCTTCCGAAAAAAGTAATCTTCGTTCCTACCCAGAATGTAATTAAAAAAAAAAGATTGCACAAACTGTTTTACATAACTCCTTCTTGATGCTCGCGCTACAATTTCAGCAACTTGCTTGAAAACGAAAAAAAAAAAAAACAAAATACAGAACCGGGCGTATAGTGTGCACTAGCTCGTATATTTAGGGGTGGACTCGTCGCCGCCGTGGCGTGGCCGTTCCGAAAACGAGTATCCCCTGTTTTGCGCGTCCGGTCGGCTTCCTCGCGTTGTTGAAACCAGTCGTCGAGAGGCATATAACGTAGTAGTCCGCGTAGCTGCTTCACTCATATATATCTATATATTTTTTTTTATTTCGCGAACGAACGAACGCATGTAAATCCCTGGAGGCAGGCTTGATTTGCATATCACGGCACGGAGAGAGTGCGTTTGACCGGTAATAATGTCGCACTCGCGCGTGGACTTGACTACCCAAGCTTTATTACGAGAAATCATCGGTGAATTTTTTTTTTTTCGTGGAGCTTCGATTCTTCTTTTTTCCTAGAGAGAGCAAACTTTTCATGCGCTATATAAGCCAGCAACGCAGTCCTGCACGAGCTATTCGTCAAAATGGGTTTAGCTTATATAGTGTATATACGTATGTGTGTGCAAGAGAGAGAGAGAGAGAGAGAGAGTAAATCGGAAAGGGTCGCGACATAAAGTCGAGCACCTCACCCCTTCACCCTCGGGTGGTTGGCTTTCTCTCTCTCTCTCTCTCGCTCTGTCTCTGTTGCTTTTATTATTTTTCGGCTTTTTTTCATACGACCACCCTTCGTTTTCAATTTGTGGCCTTTTTATTGCTAAATTTTTTTATAATTTATTGGCTTGCCTCGCGAGCTGGAAATAAAAGTATCAGTTTCATAGAGTTTTCAGATAGGTTTATGATTTTATAAATCGACGAAGTTTTATCTTTTTTTTTTCGCCTCCCCCTCCCGATGGCATTTGCAGCCAAGTATTATATATAGAATTTATCGCGGGCAATACCGCTCGTTTATATATATTCGTGAACCGAATTGAATTCACGCCGAGTCATCGGACTTTACTGCGAAAATATTATCGCAAACAATAGGCTGTTCAATTAGCTATCGACGAATTTTTCTTTTTTGTTGCCGGAAAAAAAAGCTGAATTATCGATTAATCGCAAACCTCAAAGCTGCCAATGGAATGTGCTAAATTATATAACCTCGTCAGGGTGTTTTTTTTTCTTTTTTTTTTTAAATACCGACAACGTAACCGAGAAAGAGAGTGTCGAAACCTCGTTGGCGAGTGTCTATTTGGCATGAGTGCATATTCGAACAATGTAGCATTTCGCCATGGCTGCGCGATGTTTGTTGTGATATCCGGAACGCGCTGCTGCTGCTGTGACGATAATGCCAGATAGGAGCATTGTTGGCACTCTCTCTCTCTCTCTCTCTCTCTCTCTCTCTCTCTCTCTCTCTCTCACTCCATCTCTGTGTTGTATACCGACTAATGCGATTTAATTAGGATGCTGGATAAGAGAATTTTTCACTCTATCATACTCGGGAGAGATATAAAACACCGCCGAAGCGATTAATTGGCTTTGGCAGCTGTGTATCTGAAAATAGCGCGTAAATATGCATCGCGGCTGATTCATCGAAATTCTGTGCTACTTATTTGATGTGCACACATACACGTGTCTCTGCTTACTGCTTGGTAATTTGTTTATCGGTATGTGCCCCGAAAGGTTCTCGACCGACATGCTCGTCTCTTGTGTATTTTTTGATAAGACAACTTCGGGTATGGGTTATTGACCGGGTTTCCTGTTGCTCGTGTTAACTCTCTATCACTCGTGTGCTCTGAGATGTGAAATATAAATTTTTTTTTTCGACTTGAGACAAAAAAAAAATTCAAGTTTTACTAAATTGAAAATATTTTTGAAAGAATGTGACTTTCTCGATGGATACGAATAATACGTTAATTGTTTCCAATTCAAAGTTTTTCAATGGTTCAATAGCCATCAGTTTCTGAAAGTTAATCAATTTTGGAAGATTGGATTCTGACAAAAATTTATTCACAAAAAAACAGTTTGTTCAAACTGATAAGAGGTAAATGAACATGCACAACTCTCGTTTACATAACAAATT
Source organism: Galeopsomyia nigrocyanea (assembly GCA_035047105.1). Lineage (NCBI taxonomy): Eukaryota > Metazoa > Arthropoda > Insecta > Hymenoptera > Eulophidae > Galeopsomyia > Galeopsomyia nigrocyanea. The sequence continues at coordinate 336,381 of JAWWMK010000017.1, read as the reverse complement.
TTAACATAAATCAATGAAAACAGTTACAGAATTAAAAAGAAAAAAGACAGTAAAGCTCAGCATTATTTATATATCTGTCGTCTCTCCAAGTCTCCCTCTCACTCCTGCCAGCTCAGGAAATAAGCGTTGCGGAAATAAAGGGGAAGCGAGGTCTCACAGCGTCTCTCCGGCACTTATAGTTAAATATTTAAGCAACAGAGCTATGTCATTCTAACCGGTATATAACTGTATATAAAGCGCATTTCTCTCTCGCTGGCGAAGAAGAAGAAGAAGAAGAAGAAGAAGAAGAAGAAGAAGAAGATAGTAGTAGTAGTAGTAGTAGAAGCCGACAAGGGCTGCACAGACAGAGCTTTGGATCGAGCGAGCAGCTTAATGCAGGCAGCAGCAGCGATATATCCTTTTTCGCGCAAAAAAGAGGGGGTAGAAGGGGAGGATACTACTGGCCGGAAGAGGCGGCGGGCGGTAGCGTCGGCGGCTCAGCGAAATCCCTGTACATTGATGCTTTTATTGGGGACCGTCGAGGCGCGAGTCCTTTAAGTACCTTCCTGTGTCGCGTTCCGCCGCCGCGCCGCCGCCGCCGCGTTGGAATTCCCGCATATCCTACTTATGCCCTTCCCGACACTTTTAGTCTATCTCTCTCTCTTTTTTTTTCGCCTGCTGCACGAGACTATTTTTTTCCATAACTTTGTTTGCAATTATACACGTTTCGTTGGAGCGGAAAGTTTGTGCGCGAAAGAGAAAGAGTATCACACGGGACCGAATTCACAGCAGCGATTTATTAGCGGGTCTCGCTCGCTCGCGTCGTATAATTGAATATTCGAAATCGCGCGCAAGAGACTATATGTATGCTAAATCGTGACCAGTTCATTACGTTATAATTGTATTTTCCTTCGTGCGTTTGTTCCGTTATACGAGAGAGAAAGAGCGAGGCTTATCATCATAACGCCTCGAGGGGATGAAAGAAAAAAGGAAAGAAAAAAAAAAGATGAGGACTAGCGAACGTATAGTGCGAGTGAGAGTCATGGGTCAGAGAGCTAGCGAGGCGTAAGATATTTATCTCGCGCTTACACGCGTCTCGTAAATTCGCGCGCCACTGAATTTTTACGCCCCGCGCACCACCACCACCTCATAAATACATTATTCCCTCTCGGTACTTTATGAGCCGCAAAAGTCGATCCTATATATGTACGCCGTGCAAACGAGCTCGTATTGACTGTAACTCACCTCTCGCTCTCTCTCTCTCTTTCTCTCTTTCAACGCGTGTGCTAGACTATAGATGAATACCAGATAAAGAAAAGCGAGAACGATGAAACTACGCTTCGAGGGCTTTTCTATATACCTTCTCTCTCGGCGGCTTCGAGGCCAATCATATCGTTTGTTTGGAAATTATTTCTTTCATCCGAGAAAAACGATGATAAGCGAAAGCTTTTAAAATTACACGATCAATCTATAAATTTATAAGCGTAACTTCTCCTCGAAAATACTAATAGCGAATCAGAAGAAAAAAAAAAAGAAGGAAAATTAATGAAACACGCTCGCGGGAGGAGGTAGAAAAGATATTAAGTGAAAAAAAGAAGAAAAGCAAGGTAAAAGTTGAGGGTAATTTTCATGGTCCGTGGCATAATCTCTCTGTCGTTATATACGGGGGCGTAAATATATCTTCGGGGGGCATCGGTTTTCCGGCGCTCGGCAACACTTTTATTCTCCCATTTTCTCTCCCTTCGCTCTCTACTCTCTCTCTCTCTCTCTCTTTCTCTCTCTTGTGTGCGTCGACGGCTATCAAAATCCGCCGCCCCGGCGCGTATAATTCTATCGCGTCCGATCAAATAATTGAAACGCTTTAATGCTCTCTCTCTCTCTCTCCGCTTCGACACTGCGGGCGAAATGACCGATTAAGCGTTTCTACCCCCTTCCGACCGGCTTCTTTTTCTCTACACAAACTCAGAGGGGGAGAATCGCGCATAGTTTTTTTCTTCTCTCTCTCTTTCTCTCTCCTTCGGAGTTATATTCCCCTTGTTGTCTAAACGTGACTTTTAATTTTTCTACGAGGCAGCACACAGCTTCTTCAAGCTCGATTGCTTGGTATATGACTGGCCATATATATATATAAATTTTTTTTCTCGCTCACTTGACGCGTTTGAATTCGCAGTCAAGGATTATTAATCACTCGTCGCGCAGCGAGTATAATACGGGATCATTAAGTCGATAGTTACTCGGTACGACTAATGGATTCTCCATGATATTATTTCCTTTTGTTTATAACAAAGCTTCGCGGGGGCTTTGGAAAGGACGATCAAAAGCCGTGAAGCTTGGCATGCATCGTAATAATAATTCACTGCATCTAACGTGGCGTGCGGAGCCATGCAGTGTGCAGTATAACGCTCTAAGAGAATCGGGCTAATTCGCTTCATCCGGGGTTGGTTGGTTGGCTGCTGCTGCTGCATCGACGTTCTCTCTCTCCGGGGTGGTGGAAGGTAAATAGAGAAACGTAGAATAAGGGGGTAGAGAGAGAGAGAGAGAGAGAAAATGAATGAGAGAGGAGGGTTGAAAACGGCTCTCTCTCTCTCTCCGGCGCACTACGGTAGTTGAGGCATTATAGCGCGGCTACAAATCATAAGGCAAACCCTCGCTCTCTCGGCTCCGAAGCGAGCGAGCGCGGAAGGGTCGCTTGACACTGGGACGTTACACGCTCGGCACCCCCGACACAACACTCCCCCTACCCTTCTCTCTCTGTATGTGTGTGTGTATATGCTCACTGCTATAGCTGCTGCTACTGCCAGAGAGAGAGAGAAAACTCTCTCTACGATGCTCGAGTTTCTCCGAATTTATTTACATACTTAACTTTGAGGCTTTATTGCCTGCAATACGTTCTCGGTATTAACGTTTTCGAGGCAAGCGGGCGCGCGCGTGCAGCAGCAGTAATAGCAGCTTTTTTTTTCTCTCTCTCTCTTCGCGCCGAAAATTTTTACTCGTAAAAACGCAGATTACACGCGGCCCAGCCAGAGAGAGAGAGTATTCCGATTCTGTTAGTTTATTGATATGGCCGGTTTAGAACCGATTTCTGCTTCTCTCTCTATGGGTTGTTCTTTGGGATATGATACTCTGCCGTCTGCGCGTTATTATTGATATTGGGGAATATGGCTTAGCTTATACTCGTAAAATATATAAGGCGTTATTTTCTTTAATATACGCCGAGAAAGGAAGGATGCGATGTTTGAAATTCTTTTTTCTTTTTTTCGATTCTTATTTGAATACGTGCGCCCCGCCCCGGAAAGAAGAGAGAAAAACTAGAATATTTTTTTATCGCGTAAGCATGACGAGCGTGAAATATCTCGTTGCGCAAAGTTTCGGGTGAAAAAAGAAAGAAAATCAATCGTCAGCACCGCAAACGACTCACGACTGTAACACCGTGAAATTTCCAAAGTACCGGACTTTACGATACGAAACCATCGATAATACCCCCAAGCTTTTTGGCACCCCGAGCAAGGCAAGCGTGTATAAAGGTATATATATATATATATATTATCGATCGGATCTGCAAGCGTCATTGAGATTATCGCTGACTTTGAAATAATTGCCACCGTATACGCAATACACACATAGACGCAAAAGTCTGAGGGTGGATAAACTTCGGGGGGGAAGAGAGTAGTCGTATAAGCGCGTGCAACTGCTTCTCTCGCTCTCGGCTTTGGGCTTTTCGTTTATTGGCACACGCGACCGTAAAACCGCGCACGCCGCCAGCTTCAAGATCAACACGCTCTTGTGCTAAACGCAAGTTTATGGGACACACACAGACACACACACACGAGTAAGAGAGAAAGGGGGGAGGAAGCCTGAAAATATCCCAAAACGAGGTGCTTTGTCCGATTAACTTGCCTTCGCGAGTAAAGAGAGTTGGCTATATATGGGTTTATAATTCTTTTTTTTTTTTAGCGATACGTACGATGTGTATTTCTCTGAACGATGATTTTTCGAGCGAAATCTTTTGCTATTGCACGATCGATACTTACTTTTTTTTTCATTCGTCCGATTCTATTGTTTGCTATATATCTCGTAATGTACATTTGGTATAACGTAAGACGTATCAGAGCGATAATTGCACGTTGTCGGCGCGAAAATCTCTGGCGCAGAGATAATTTATAATACCACACACTCGACGTCTGCCGTAATACATATATACGATCTTATCTCTCATTTGCATCTCCGCACATTCATCAAACCATCGATTATCCTCTGCTATACATTTCAAAATAATCCCCCTTCTTTCAGATTACTTAACGCGCGCGTGTGTCTGTGTGTGTTATACGAGTTGTATTAAAAAAAAAAATAAAGCGAGATACGACGGAGTTGTCGGTAAATTTTAATTGGATGCTTATAAATCTCGATAATTTAATTTAAAAGAGGCTTAAGTACTTCTCCGTAATTTATATTTGAGATTATGGAGGAGAGCTACCACCCCGTGAAAATTACCTCGTCCGACGCCTCGAAGTTTCTAAGTTTGCAGAACTGAGAGCGAGAGAGAAGGAAGGGAGAACAAACCTTCCTTCGTAAGTGCGTTAGTATACGTGAAAAGCAACTTATGAAATAAGGATTTTCTCCCCTGTATGACAAAACGTCAGAAATGGACAGCAGGGGAAGTTGTAAGCAGAAATACTACCGAAAAAAATATATCATGACAATGATCGATGAAGTTACGATTATACGATATCAATATACGAATATATATACGATGAAAAATAAAAGCGAATAGATTTAACTTTCAATTTGCACTTTTTTTTTATCAAAAAAAAAAAGGTATTCCTTTTTGGGAAAAGGTCTCGCGCGCGAAAAAAAAAAGAGCGAGCGTAAAAATCAATTTCACGTATAGCGAAACTGATCCGTGCCAAAAGCTGTATCGGCGACATCGGCGAAAAAAAAAGGACCATCAGGGAGGCGAATCGGGGGTTGGTTGGCTGAGCTCCGAAAAATCTGAAAACAAAAAAGAAAAAGCGACGAGAGAGAAAGAGAGAAACGATCCCCCGACACCGAGGTTATAAAGAGGAGAGGGAGAGGCGCGGCCATCAAGTGGCTATATCGCCGTAGATTTTTCCGAAAGAGAGAAGCAAGCTAGAAGCAGCGAGTTATTAAATTTTTAATGTGTCGAACTTGCTCTTCGGAGTTTTTCGTTTGGTGAGAGGGAGAACGAGGAAAAATGATAAATGCTTTATAGTCGAGCGAGCGATAAATCAAGAGTAATTTGCGTAAACAAAAGTGGGCCGTAACACAATGAGTCTGCGTGTGTTTATATATATCCGAGTTTGAAACGTGGAGAGAGAGAGAGAGAGGAAAGTCAGCTACGAGACCGACAAAAGGGAACATTTTCGCGCTTTGATGGTGCATCAAAGAGAAAAATGGCCTCGCGAGTAAGAGAAATGGAGCTCGAGGAGGGGGCAGCAGCAGCAGCAGCCGCCTGCGTGTTGTCTGTCGTGATAAATTTATGAATCGCCCCCAATTACAATGAAGCCGCACACACACTTTCCCCTGCACCACAAATCGTATAATGCGGAAAAAGCTATGTAATCGCCCTGATAAACAGTCCACCCTGTTTATTGCACTTTTCTATATCACACCTCGAACGGTTTTTTTTTTCTTTCTTTTTTTTCACGATATGTACACGCGCGTCTATTGATTTTTGCGCGCGCGCTCGCGATTCGAGAGGGGGATTAATAAAAAGCAGCACGAGGCGTTGTATATATGTATATGTTAGAATGTGTGTGTACGTATGCCCGAGCGAATTATGGATTTATCTGGAAATTCGTTGGCTCTGCGCTCTCCTATATTTATTAACTGATAAACCGAGCTGTTAATCAACGATTAAAAAAAGAAGAAAAACTGCCATTCACCGTGGACCGCTTTTATTAAAATTTTTCGGTCACTAATATAAATCAACACGGCCGTTATAAATAATGCTTGTCAATGGCACGTAACTGAACGACATTATAACGCGGACACGTCGCTCGTTTCCACGCGATAAAATTAGTAGGAAGTTTTAAAAAGCTTTATCACGCGCGATTATCTATCTCTCTCTTTTTCCATCACCTTGCTGGCGATTGAAATTATTTAGCGTTCAATTGATGACGCAAGGAAAGCGCGATTGACGTTTTACTTTTTTTTTCTATACGCAAACATTTCCGCGCTCCGTTTTCGTCTCGAACTATACACGCTTATGGATTGTTCCGCGATCGTTGTGACTAAGTTTTGCACGTCAACCACGCGCCATTGAAAACACACATTCGCGCATTGAAGAGGTAGATATATGTATATACAATTAAAGGTTTTAGCGAAGTCAGCGTCTTGGCGCGATAATCCTCCGTGCTCTTCCCTGACCCTTGCTGCACTCGAGTGTGACATAACGCGCCAACAATGTCGTCACTCGAAACCAAGTCAAGTGCCTAATAACGAGAATGCCGTCTCATCACCGAATGATTCTCTGCGCTACTGCTGCTATCGCGCGTGGAAAAGCATGTCTCGAGCTTCTATACTCCTCCCACGTCGATGTAAGTCAATACACAATGCACACCAACACGTCGAGATAACAATTGCATCTTTTCTGCTACTTGACTTCTCGCTTGCACGAATTTTTCTTCAATTCTCACTGACAAGTCAGCAAATCCTTTGTGAATTTATTGTATACTGTAAACATGATATTATAACGTACGTCGTGATTACTTTGTAATCTTAGACATATATGTAGTCGTACAATAAATTACTCATGTCCGTCGACGCTCGAGCATCGTTAATTACCCTTACGACCGTTAGAGCGGCGCCACTTGTATTCGCCCGCAAGTGGCCAAGTTAACCTGCGATTGGTATATATAAGCCCGAGTAGTAGCACGTACATACAGCCGAAGATGTGCAAGTAAGCTTATTGCGAATGTATATAAGCGCGTAATGGCGTCGACGGGGCGCGCGCGCTCGTACACAGGGCTTTACTACTAGATTAATTATGATGATGAATTGCGTAGGGGTCCTGAAATCAACCGTTCATGTGGGTTGACTGCTTGCAGTGTCTGTGGCGAATTGTCCGAGACGAGACGCTCGCAGCATTGCAGTTGGGATTACACGCTATCTGAATGATTAATAACAATATTTTGCATTATACGTCGATTAACTATTCTTTTTTTTTTTTTAATATATTTTTGGTAACAATAGTTGGTCGTGATTTTTTCGTCCGTTGAGTGAGCAGCGGGCAAGCGGCGGCACGTTGGGCGCGGCGTTTAAACTTTCGACTTCAATTTAATTAAATCTGAACCGGGGAGGCCAGTGCGTCAGAGTGCTTCTCTCTCGTGGTGTAGCTTCAACTTTTGCGAGATTTATAGCGCGAGGTCGCGATATTAGCGGCTTTATTGAAAAGCGCCGCGAGCTCGCGCGCGCGATTCTGAAAATCAAATCGATAACTCAAACGCCATGCTCTCTCTCGTGAAAAACCCTTTTATTCTTTTTATTAGTGTATTTTTTTCGAATTTATTAAAATCGTGCAATTGAGAGATGAAAAAAAAAGAGAGCTAACGTCTCAATCTTTATTTCTTGCCTTTAAGTGTCGCTTATCGATCGTATAAGCGTGCGGCATTTTAACTTAATAGTTTCAGGTATTTAACTCGCGTACGCGCTTCCGAGCAAGAAAGAAATAAAAACGCGTTGTCCTCGCCATATTTCGCTATTCCACGAGCGCACGCGTGTCAGAAGAAATTTAATTGACGCGCTCGCGAGCTTGTTTATATCCGCGCGTCATAGATATGTACGTTCCGTTTGCGTAAACTTACTATATCTGGTCGAGAATGAAAAGAAAGAGAAAAAAAAATTGGAAAAGGCTCTATTTCGAACGAGCGCGCGCGGAAAAAGATGTTCCGGCTAGTTCGGTTTTGTGTAGCTATATACTGTGCAATTTATATATCTCATGCTCGTCAGGGTCGCTAGATGAAAGATTCATTCGCGTGTAGCCATATCCGAACGACTTCGAAGACGAAAATGGTATCGGCCCCTTCAGAAGAGAAGAAATAAAAAAAAAATGCTGCACGAGTCGTCGTCGTTATGCGCCTTTATCTGCGCGCTATATGTATACGTGTCGTCAGTGTCGCTGCTCGCTCAGGGTTATCAGATCCTGTCGCGCGCGAAATTCTTCTATGGCGACTATTTTGTTGACTCATTGTTCGTTGCGGCTATGTACATGCCATTTTCTTTAGATTGATGTTTCACTCGGTAATTAGTTTCTTTAATTCGTTTTGAAAGCAAATTGAGCCGATTTGGAATTGATTTTTCGAAATTAGGACAAGATATAGGATCAGTTATCGAGTTAGTTCACGTACTTTATAAAATAAATTGGACATTCTAAGAAAACCCGTAATACCGATTTCGCAAAAACGTCACGAGCCGTGAATATATAAGTGCCCATACATAAACCCCATAAAAAGTCTATACGATGACGATTTTCTGAATCAATCGGTAAACAATGTCGTCAGTGTTCTCCTCATCCTCATACATGACCCTGACTATATATCCCGTGTCGTCGTATGGCCTCACACGTACACACACGTCCACACTGCAAGAGAACGTGCGGTTATTCGCCATACTCAATATAATCACTGTAGACGACGAACGACGACTTGTGAGAAAAGTGGCTTTTCCTTTCTGCGCCTTTAGGAGTCGTTTTCAAGGAAATCAAATCTACGCGAAGAAGAAGATTGAACGCGCGAGAGCTGTGGCGGCCTTGAGTGCGCGAAAGGAAAATCGCTCGTTTCTTTTTTCTCTCTCTCTCTCTTTCTTTTCTTATAACCTCGAGGACTGTAGCAGCGTTTCCTTCGGGTAATAAAGTAAATAGAATGTCAGATTGCGAAATTTATTGTAAATAATTATTTATCAAACGATCAGTAGAAAAGAATGACGAAAGTGTTGTGTTTTTTTTTCATTGCGCGCGACAGTGGCATTCTCTATTCGGCTAATTACCCGGTTGTCAAAGGATAATTGAAAAAAAAAACTTGCAAAATAAAATACGTGTGGCCGTACGTTATTCATTTTGATTTGGTTTTCTTCGACTGCCGATGGGTGAATTATTGCGGTAAACAATCATTGTTCTTTGTGCGCGAGATCGCTATAAGACAATATCTCTGCATCGCTTATATATGTGCTCTCCTTAAAAGTATGACGAAAGAATGAACACCTATATAGCATTCAATTGCGTAAATTTTTTCATTTTCTCATATTGGCTTTGCTCGTTGTTATACGGCTGACTCGTCGATAATAATACTCTCTCTCTCTCTCTCTTTCGCTGTCGAATCCAATATCCAGATTTATTGTAAACAATAGGCACACTGGGATATACGTATACACTACTATGGACACTGCTGCTGTCGCGAGTCCGCATTAGGCGAGCGCGAAAGCCGTTATTATTTCGTTATTAACTGATTACGCCTGACACCCGCGCGCGCTCACGCTTTATTTATTGATTGCCCGAGCGAGCGGCACAGCTAAACAAATGTAGCAGCCGGTTATTATTGAGAGCACGCAAGTCGTATATATTCAGCGAATGGAGGTCGCCCGATAAATTCGATTAATGCGTTTCAAATGCAGCCACATTGTTCTATCGATATCACTTTTAAAATTCGACCAAATATACTCTCCGCACGACGATTCGATTTTAACTTTCTTTTCTTCTTTTTTTTTTTCTCGATCTGTCTTCTACATTGGAGATAATTAATCATACTTTTTTTCGATACAAATTTAATTTTGTCGCATATTGAAAGAACATTAGTTAACTTGCTAATCTCTAGCGATAAAATCCATCTACATTAATTTATAGTTGTCGTTATACGCGTTCACAACAAGTTCGCGTTTCGTTCATTTCTCATTTTTTTTTTCGTCGCAATAAAACTATCCGTCGCCGAAAGTTGCTCCCACCCTATTTTTTTTTTGTTCGCTTCGCTCGTCGCAATTTATTAGCTTCATATCGCGCGACGATCAAAAATTGAATTGTAGCTGTAACGGAAAATTGCGCAATCGATTGTCGAAAAAAAAAAAAGCAACAACAGACGAGCGGCAAAGTAATGAAGCGCGCGGAGAAAAATGAAATACGAGAAAGCATATATATATGCCGATGATTTTCAAGATACACGCATATGTGTTTCGCACATACAGCATACACACACATATAACGAGAGATTTCAACTTGTAATTCCCGACGGCGCAGCGACACTCTCTCTCTCGCTCGCGCGTGCCGCTGCTGATTTACGGCTTCGATATTTATCGGCGAAATAATTCACTGCAACTCTAGAGAGAGAGAGCGAGCGAGCGGATCTTTCTTACCTGCATCGGAATGTCGCGCACACGCGATCGACGAGAGCCTGCTAGATTCATACGATATTAATAATGCACTGTATATACTGCAACTCGATTAAGTTATTAGGTGCGAAAGAAGTATTTGATATTCGTGATTCGATATATCGTCGTTAGAGACTTTAAAGATATTTTTCTTGAAAAAATTTACCCTCTGGCCGTTCTTGCGTCTTTGATTGCGAGAAGGAAAAAAAAATAGATAAAAATGGTTTTCGCATAGTTGCAACTCCGATTTCGTTTTTTTTAATTGTACAAGTTCTAAGAAACTCGTACAAGTCTATTTGTCAGTTACGGTGATGTAGCTTTTTCTTTCATCAATTGATTTTTATTAAGCGTCAATAAAACGTCCCGTTCAAATCTCTTTTGTCCCTGTCGAGTCAAAATTTGATCGTTCAAATAAATTGCGCATATATACTTCCACCCCATGACTAAAGTGTATTTCGCTCCCGTAAACGACAAAAGAGCCTCTGCGACAAATTTCGCATGCGGAAGCCCAGAAGCTAATTTGTATGTACGCGTACGTCGGGTCTGGGGCGCTTTTGCGGTGATAAAAGTGTCAAACGGAACAATGAGTCGATCGAGCGAGACCGGACGAGTTTTCGTATTATGGGGCCAACGCGTGCTGTTGATGCGGGTGGTGTGCGTCGAGTGAGATTATGGGCCGAAAACCCGACGAACAAAGCATCGCTCGCGTCTACGCGCGCACACTCGACTTTTGTCCGTTTTTCGCGCTACAGCTCTTTTCTTCTTTCGTAAAGCTCTTTCTTTTTTTTCTCTCTCTCTCTCCCTCTCGCCCCCTTTTCGACTCTCTTTTCAAGAGCGAGCGAGCGACAACTCCGTTAATTGCCGACGCGTATTATTTTTCCGTGTTTCGGCGCGTAATTGTGCGTTTCATTTTTTTTTTTCCTTTCTTTCTTTCTTTCAACTGACACTTTTTTCCTTTCGAACGGACTGCTGTGTTGTTTCTTCTTCTTCTATTACGGCAATCTGTTAATGAACGACGGTTGCGTTGATGTGCGGCGGGATAATTATCGTGGAATTATTGAGTGTGTGTATGTGTATGTATTTTAATAATTCACTGTAATTGTTTCTGCGATAGTAATCACACGTGTAATTTAAAGTTGAAAGCTTACGGTCGATTACGCTTTACAATGAAAACGAAAGAGCCTTATTGTTGCGACGATATTGAACGTATGGTTTTTTCGCGATTGAAAATTGCAATTTACCAAAGTTGATGTAACACAACTACGAAAAACTTTTCTTTTACCCGACCAACGGCGCGGCGCGCGGAGTTTGCGAAAAACTCCGGCCTTCCAGACCGAAATTTATAGCTCTCCTTCGCGCCGCCGCGCTGAAATATAAGATATCCCACGAACATAATGTGGAAAGCACATACCTACATCGGCTATAAAGCAATTTGTCCGAAGATAATTTTATTACGTAAATATCTGACTCTCTCTCTCTCTCTCTCGCAAGTGTATATATATGCGTGTGCGCGAAAAATCTCAATCTTATCCCTTCCCTCTAACACACACATACACACATGCTCTCTCTCTCTCTCTCTCTCTCTCGCAACTAATTTGTTCAATAAATTTACCTCCACTATCGTTTCTTCACAATAAATTCAAAAGTTTATTCACTCATTAGTTTTAAACCTGTCGCGCGTGCGCGCTCGAGACCGAATATATCTTTCGATCAAGTTCCCAATAAATTAAATTCGTTATAACGCGACATGTGTAAACATTTATGTCGATGTTAACTTACTCTAATCAGATATATACAATCCAACGGTTGGCTGGTAACAAAAATTATGACGAATAATTATATATGGTTTAACAAATTTTATCGCACAAAATTTGCTACGAACATAAATAAGATATTGGATAATATCGGGTTGTTATACCAGCGAAAGAGGAAAAAAAAAACAGCGTTTACGTCGAGTCAGACGTGTAGTTTAGTAAAAATTAATATTTCATGTATACTGTCAATGAAAAAAAAAGCACGTTAACTAATTGGTTCTGTTTTTTTTTCTGCGTTTGTTTCAGGTGAGTAACGACCACGCATTTCGCATCACACAAGCGATCCTACAGTTGACCAACAACGAGGTAAATCCTCAGCATCTTTCCTCGCGAGCATTGCTCTCGATCTATAAACAAAAACAAAACAAAAACTAGTGCAAAAAATAATCCCGACGCGTGTGGAAAAGGATAAAATGGCCGGGAGCGAGTGCGAGCGCAAAAGCTCATTAAGGGGGAGCATTTTCGCATAGCTTCGGATAAAACGCATCGCACCGCGGAGAGATATTATGTAAGCGCGATTGTTTTCGCGCTCGCTCCACTCGTATATATATATACAGGCAACATTCCACGCGTAGGTTTGTGTGTGACTTTCTATATTCCTTACGGCCTTGCCGACTTTTAATGAACCGGTCGCGAGTATCTCGTATAATATGCTACCGATCGCGCATAATATCCGTCCGTAATTTTTCGGCTAAAAGCTCGCGACGAATTATGAAGTATAATGAAATTCAAAGTGTATCTAAACGCGTTGATATAACGAGCCTTGTGGCATTTTCTATAATGAATGAGCTTCATTCTTGCAAATATCTATTAACCAGTTTTGCCGATATAAGCAACAAAAAAGTCGTAAATTTCAAAAGACGATGAATTCTTTTTTTTTCCCTCGTTGTTTTCGATGCCGTGTGCGTGTCCGTTTAGGCGAACAACTTTCACATCGCCTTAAACACACAGGCTGCGGTTACGGAAGAGAGGAATAATTGAATTTACAACTTTCTTTGGCTGCACTGTTTATAGTTATTTTAATTAGCCGCTTACAAGTTTTACATTGTAATAATCGCGTACAAAAGAAATACACTAGTACACGAAAAAAAAAAATTCGATCTCTTCTCGTCGTAAAGCTTTTTTCGTTTATTTTTCTCTCGGCGACTTATTTTCTTTTTTTCTTTCTTTCTCGCATCGCACCGTCGCCGCCGCGACGGCAAATTCCATTAATCCACGTCCTCGCGATCCTTACAAGTCCATTCCATTTACAATTTTGGGACCTTCGCCGAAGGGGAATAAATCGCCTGTACGCCGCTTGTTTTTCCTTGCCTTCGTCTATGCTTCCATTGTTTTTTCTTTCTCTTGCTCTCTCTCTCTTTATTTTCTCGCTCGTTGCTCCCTGATCTTCGGCGACACGGCTACTCGAACCCGTGACAAAGATGTTGGATTGAGCGAGGCAGTACCGTTGCCAATTCAATCTATCTTTTCTGTCACAATTCTGAGTGATTACATTAGTTATAATGTACTCGACGATATTACCGCAATCAAGCTTACTTAAAATAAAAAGACAATTTACAAATTTCGACCATCGAAAATGTATCGAACGCATATCCAAATTTTGTCGCCGAATAAGCCGCGCGCGAGCGTTGAACTCCTTTGGAGCGTTATATATACTGTTTGCTTTATTGTGCTAACTCGTGCGCTCAGAGCCTTACCCGCGGGTGTACTTGCTAAAAGGCTTCGAACGCTCAAAATAAACCCATCCCAAAAGGTCCATTAAGTTATTTTCAATTTTCAATCTCCGTTCTCCCTGTTTGCTTTCAAAACTTTCGAACTTTATATACACAGACACCACGAATTTTTCACGTTAAAAAGACACTATAGATATAATATATCCTCGATAGCACGCAAACTCTTTGTCCAAGCGTCGTCGTCCCTCTCTCGAGTGTAGTAAGAGAGAGAGAACGAGAGACCGGTCGCCGGAGGAGGTGCGGCGGCAGGCAGTCTGGCGAGTTTACTCGACGACGGCTATATAACCCCTTCTCTCACTCTCCATACACACACACACACACACACACACACACACACATATAGGTTCTATTGCTATCGCGAAAGGATCGTTTTCTCGCTAGTTTTGCATCGCATTCCCCGTCGCGCGCGTATAAATATATCTCGCGCTCGTACGCGCGATTTCTCATTACGAGCAGTCGGCATATTTCGTCATATTTTCGCGAATCGATAAGCCGCGCCGCGACCTCTCTATATACAAGCTTATATTATATATGATACGAGGAATCGAAAAAAAAAGCTGTCGATTATCGGTTTCGTTGAGGGGTCTTCATAAATGGCTTTACATAAATCCTCTCGGAAGGATGTTAAGATCTCATCGTCGCGAGTTTTACGAGTTGCAGGTCATATAGTATATTTGAGAGAGAGCAACATATGCTTGCTTACAGGGCACGTGCTCTTTACACACTTGTGTGCACATGCACCTCTTTCTTCTTCCCTTGGGATTGTATGTGTGTGTGTGTGCTGACGGCCAGTTGGCTTCGCAGCAGCGCTATACGGCTACCTGTTGCGTGAAAGAGAGAGAGAGAGAGAGTAGCGTCGCGACCACTTTTTCTGCATGCGCAGCAGCAGCAGTAGCAGCTCTTTTCAAACTGCGTAGTATAAGAGCGATAATTCGTATAAAAGCGGCCGACGCAACGTCAACTTCCGTCGATTTCTCAAAGAATTACCAAAGCCGATTTACGTTTTCTAGGGTGCTCATATTTATGGAGCGGGGGACGTTCGAATAAAAAAAAAGGAGAGAGAGAGAGAGAAATGCAGCAGCCCTTATAATCCTCGTGAGCGTTTCGGCTTTTGTCGGCGTCGTGTCACGGCTTTTCTTATATACGTTGGGGAAGAAACGAACTTCAGTTTTGACGTATTCGCGGGGCGGGAAATATATATATATATACGATGCTTAGCTTTACAAGTGTCAGGGCTTTCTTTTCCGATACGAAATGGTTCGCTCGATTTTTTTTCTTTTTTCATTGAGAATCGTTAAGGTAGTTCTTGCGTTTGGTGCCGTATCAAGAAGGGGCCCCATTAAAAAATATATTAAAAATTGATATTATTTTGACTAAAATTATTCATTAGTTCATTCTAAACAAAGCTGTATAATTTTTTTTGCAGAAAAATCAATTTTCAACTTGTTAAACGACTTTATAAAACAAGAAATTTTTCATCGTATAATATACTCCCATTTTTGGCGTATATTATTGAATTATTCTTTAAAAACTTCGGTGACTCCAATTTTTTTTTTTTAGTAATCGAGTTCTGCGTGTGTTTTGACGAATATAAATCATATTTTCGAAAAGATCTAATATATCTTCATAATTTGGTTTAAATAATCAAAAATCGTGTGTCATAAACCAACCTCTCATAAGAGCTCGTGTTATAGAACTTTGACTTTGACAATTTTTTTCTCAATTTTGAGTTCGGTAACCCCTACCCTAATTTTGCAATCAAGTTTATTTTGTTGAAAAGAATCAAATAAAACATTTTCATGTGATTCTGTCATACAGGCTCCGACGCAAGAACTACCTTAAAGCAAAATACGAGTACAATTTTTATTCGACTTGTCTGATTCGGCGTTATTATTACATCGATCGATAAACTCGAAATTTTTGTTTTCGGTGAAAAATTCTACGTCGCGCGTTTATTACTTATCTTATCCGCGCAGTTTCACTACAAATGAATCAATAGTAGGTAAACAATGGCTTATCAATTCAAGAGATAGCGCACGTGGAAAAGGTATGATCGATACTATACATATATACGAGAAAGATGAGGAAAAAAATGAATTTTATAATTACTCAACCGTAGCCTGTGTTAAGATCAAGGTTCAAATACACATCGTTATTCTCTCGAATTGTCATTTTTCGACGTGATTTATATTTCGTTTAGTAGACACGCGAAAAAAGAAAACATATTTCGTTGCGCGAATGATTTATAATTTAACATTCCCGCGCGCGCGCGCTGATACTTGACTTGCCGGCACGAAATGTTTGTTGCATTGTATTCTCATGTACTATACGTATGAATGTTTAATAGAACACAAAAAAAAACATCATCGCAACGTTTCTTGCAAAATGAGTATTTACCATTCTATCTCTCACGCAAGCGAACGAGTGAGCGCCTCTAATGACTTTATCGCCGTTGGAATCGCATTCGAAAAATCTCGCTCGCATTGTTAACCGCGCGCGTTGAGTATCTTCCTTCAATCTGTAAAATCTAATATATTTCGCGCGCGTGTTTGTGTGCAACAATCTTCAACACTGGCTGCGAATCAAACTCGCGATTGTTTCGTGCTCGTCAATCAATTTGTCAAAATCGCACGCGTTGCTGCGAAATTACAGGCGCGAATCAATCACTATATACGCGTATAGAAGTAGGGGGGGATTACTTTTTTTTAAGCCCTCGTTTTCGGAATGAGCCATTGTGGCGTTTGGATAAAAAAAAATCGGCATATCGATTATTGTTATTGCTCAGGTTTCGAATTCATCAGATAAAGTGTACGTTGCTGTGTGTATGTGCTGTGCGCTACCGCTGTAACAATGTGTGGTGTGTTACAAGGTAAAGTGCGTGTCGCAACAACGAGGAGAACGTATCTAGGAAACGCGGGCACCTCGAGATACTGTATGCGGCTATAACGAGATATACCGACACGAGAGAGCAGCTATATATACAATGCAACTCTCCGCGCGAGCAGCGCGAATCCTTTCTCCAACATATACACACATATTTAACCCTCGCGGCGTAAAATTGTCTTATGGGCGTCAACTCAAAATAAAAACAAAAAGTAAAAAGAGACTGAAGTGCTGAATTTAAAGAGTATATTTATAATTTTACCATCACGAGCGTGGATGATACGTTACGACTTAACATTTGGTTATTTCATCACTCGAATTCTTTTCCTTTTTTTTCCCGTGTGCCCGACGATACGAAGATATACTCTCATTGAAAAGTAAAACAAATTTTCGATATCTTGGCTGTTTGATTACGCATAATGTAGTGTATTTCTGTCATGACATACTTTTCCAATATTACATATATGACGAAATCCTTTAAAAAAACACGCTTTTCTGGGGTCTAGAATGGCAAAAATTTTTTTTTGATGCTAAGGCTTCCGGACCTTTTTCCTCTTCTTTTTGAAGGTATAGTGTCGGAAAATGCTTGTGAACATTGGAAAAGTCTGCAGGAACTACTTTTTCGGCCTTTTTCCCATTACAATCAAATGGGCTTTTCTCACAGAAAATAGGCGAAAAACGGCATTTCTTCAAATATTGATTTCTCGGCTTCTAAGACCACTAGAAACATTTTTTTACCAATCAAAATGATAGCAGAAAAGAAGACCTTTACGCAGAAAAAAGTTTCATTCAAAAATAATTATCAGGTGGCAAGTTATCAAAAAAATTGCAAAATAATTACATTTTTAGTTTGTTATTAATATCGAGAAAGTGCTGGAAAAATATAGTTCCCGAGGACTTTTCCAATGTTCACGAGCATTTTCCGACACTATATACCTTTTAAAAGAACAGGAAAAAGGTCCGGAAGCCTTATAGCATTAAAAAAAAATTTTGACATTCTAGACCCCAGAAAAGTGTGTTTTTTTCAAGGATTTCGTCATATATACTCATTGTACGAAACGAAAAAAAAAATAATAATAATACGAAAATAGCTGCACACAGACTGCACGTATATATATGTATGAATAGCTACATTATCTGCGCTAACCTACTCGGAAGAGAGATAAACAACATTCAATCATCGCGCAGTCTGTGCTAGAGCAAACAGTCATTATTCAAAACTTGAATGTTCACTTCGCTCGCTCGAGCTCGAGCAAGCTATACGATCGTTTATTGAAAATTAAATGTTATAGTTGATGAACGACTCGATCGCAATTAACCGTGCATATATTGCTACGCTTCGAGAGAAAGAGAAAGAGAGAGAGAGAGAGAGAGAGAGAGAAAGAGAGCTGTAATTATATACTACTAACTTGGATTTTTGTTGGTACGTGAATACATTACTTTCGATTTTTCTTAGAATTCGCGTATTATACAATGTATATCTATCAACTTTTGTTCAATTGTGTGTTTTAAACGTTTCACAAGCTTTTCGTGTTATTTCCGAACAAATCGACATACACACACAAAAGCGAAGTAGAGAGAATTAATTATCGGTAAGAAATTTTTTCGCGAATGACCAACAGAGCAACGTAACAATCAAATTATCCGGTGATAAATAAAAAAATTGCTCCATTTTGCAATTACACTACGAGGGCGCGATCAAGCGTGAAAGGGTTCTCGCAGAAATATATATATATATATAATATATATCCTGCGAGAGTCGCGTCGCGCCAGCTCGTCTCGCGCGTTCGCAATATATGTGTACTATATGTGTGTGCAGGAGGAGAGAAGGGCGATTGGCGACGTAAGGTCTAGGCCCACGCGCGCCCACGACTTCTCTCTCTCTCTCTCACTCGCCGACGCCACGCAGACTCTTACTTGCACGCGCATGAGAGAAAGAGAGAGAGAAACTAGTTGCAGAACCGGGTTCAACGGTATATCACCCTCTCCGCACTACGCGCGCCCGCGTGTTATAACCTCGTGAATGATTGTAGCTCTCGTGCACGATGATCCTTGCGCTGTATATAAACTTCGATTTATAACTGAATAATTTTTTTTTCTTTTCCGATCTCGCTTATTGGTGCGAAGAAAAAGAAAACATAAATAAAATTGATAGGATATATATATAGGCAATCGATCGTAGCCACGCGGAAGAAGCTAATTAGGTATATAAAGCTCACGTATAATGTATACATACACGCGTGGTGGATACGACATCGGCAAGTATATATAAGCGGCGATCGGCTTGTATACCGTCAGTCTCGCTTTTCTTCACGCGTATCGTTTATAACGAGAGAACGAATATATAAACAGCACCAACATAGTTTTTCCGCAACACTAACTTTCTGCTGGCTCCTTATCGGCATTGTCGAACAATGCTTGCTACGTGTGCATGTGTGTGTGTATGTTTGTGTATTTACGCACAATCACTTGCCTCGAAACACACGCACACGCATACAATGCTCGATCTAGCTGCTGCTGAACGTGAATTTTCATCGCGCGCGAGCTGTATATGTTATCTGCGGGGCAGCGTGTAAGGGGCCGAAAGAAGCTTAGTAGGAGTATATTATATGTACGAGCAATGAATCGAGGAGGTGGGGAGAGAGAACTGCATAGCTCTCTCTCTCTCTCTCTCACTCACTCTGGACCCCCGCTCTCTTGCAACAAAACCACCCAGTCCGCCGGCGGCCGTCGTATCAGTCGTGCACGCGCGCGTTCTCGCGTATGTATATATATATAATGTGTACATAGTTGCTTGCTATTTAACCTGTGTGTATATGGTGCAGTGACAGGAAAAAAAAACAGTGAATACGAGAGAGAGAGAGAGAGAGAGAGAGAGAGAGAGAGAGAGAGAGAGAGAGCGAGAGAAGAAACAAAACAAAAAAAAGAGAAAAAGTGCGGTTTTTGGAAAGAGAGATTCGAAGGAGTGATTAAACGTCCAGTGACGATCGACGGCAGCTGGCACTCGACGGGAGCTACCTTAAGCACACGCACAAATCATCTTCTTTTCACGCCCATCGTCGAGGGAAAAAAAATCATGACGTAAGGGAACATCCCAACGGGAAAAAAAAAAGGGAAAAGAGATAGAAAGATGAACCGCAGTTTTAAGAACAATGCCGACTTCAAAATGGCCCAGCAGAGTTTCAAGCTGAGCGACCTGAACGGCTGCGATGCCAAGCAACTGACCCGAAACAGCAGCGGCGGCAGCAGCAGCAACAGATCTTCGCCAATGCATCGACTCCAAACGAACTTCAAACCACAGCAGCAGCAGCAAATTACAGTCAACTTCCATCAACGCAGGAGTCCATTGCAAAGGGCCAATGGTGGCTCGCCATCGCTTGCCTCTAGTCCCTGCAGCAGCAGCAGCTTGTCCATCTCACCGCCGGGTTATTGGAAACAGTACGGGGGACAGGAGAGCGGGGTAATTAGATTTTCGGTTTTATAAAGCGCAAAACGAAATTCCGAATGTTTAATCCTTTTCGTCTCGTAAATGCTGTTCATCCTTCGTCAAAGTAAAGGGAAATCTTTCTCTCTCTCACTCAAGAGAGATTAGTTTACAGACGCTCGTGGAATTGGCACTCGGAGATGAGATTTACGCGTCTAAGAACCGCATGATTTTTCTCTCTCTCTCTCTACCGAGTATTTCGAGAAAGATGATTCCTCGAAAGAGATTAGAGACCGAGATTAGTGCACCGTACATTAAGTGCAAGAAGTTTATATACCTCCGTAAATTTAGTTCATTACACGCGCAAATGACAAATGATTGCGCGCGTCGAATATTTACAATACAACACGCTTCCGTATAAAAAAAAGCACTGACCGTCGCGCGCACACATTCAACCTTTAATAAACCATGAACGGCAAGCGCAAGGCTGTACAGTTAAAACTGCGCGCCGGCGAAAATGCATTATATCAAGCACAACAGAGTGAGAGACGGAGAAACACGAAACTTGCGAAACAAGAATGCAAGAAACGAGGGAGAAGAAGATGAAAAATAAAGCTGAGAGCACATGTTGCTCGTTATCCATTCATAAATGCAGCGAATAAATTAAGCCCGCGGAGACAGACAGACAGACAGAGAAAGCGCGAACCCGTTTGTTCAGCGCTTTAGCGCGCGAGGAGAGGTCAGAGCGCGCAGTGCGAACTATGATCAATTGCCCCGAAGGGAACTTACGACCTTTAAAAGCGCATCGTAAATAATTACGAGAGAGAGAGAGAGAGAGAGAGAAAGATTCTCGGCTAAGGTACCTGCTCGAAACCGCAGAGCGAGATTAGCAGTACGTGTCTCGGACGTCGATTGCCCCGTTGCCTGCTGTTGCCTTCGAACCTTGCGAAAAGGAAAAGAAAAAAAAAATTAGATACCTGCTCGCGACGAATTATATACCCGCGGGGCAAGAGTACAGGTACCTACTTTACGACGATGTTGTAAAATTTTGGCTAACTATGTTTTTTTTTCTTCTAAAAGAGAAGGACAAGGCGTGACTTTCCCTTCTTCGCGGATATAGAAAGTCCTATCTGCAGAGAAAGAGACAATCCAATGTTCGGCGCGTAACGAGAGAGAGAGAGAGACAGAGAGAGAGAGAGAGAGAGAGAGAGAGAGAGAGAGAGAGAGAGAGAGAGAGAGAGAGA
>JAWWMK010000017.1:294344-305409 GCA_035047105.1 Galeopsomyia nigrocyanea | reverse complement strand
GCCAGTTTATGGTCGGACAAAAATGGTCAGAAACTGGCCAGTCGACCATCTTTTACGGTAAACTTTCTTACAGGGAAATTATTAGTTAATGACGAAAATATTCCAATGATCAATGTTTTCTTTCAATTTACATTAGCTACTTTCGTCAATTATTAAGTTTTTATCACTGTAAAAACGCAAAACGTTATACAGTCACTTTTCTATAAACAACTACACAAATCTCTTGAGTTTATTACGCAGTATACAAAAGAAAACGAGCGAACAAATAAATTCAATCAAACGTAGCTTACGGCACTAATCCATCAAAATTAATTTTTCGCGTAGCAATCAATTTCGGAAAATAAGCCCCCTGGTGCCTATACCTCCGCTACTACCACCCCTACGAAGCAAGCATATATTCCACATATAATTTTCCCCAGAAAAGAGAAAGAACGAGAAGAGAAAAAAAAAAACAAGAAAGAGCGAACGATGAAAATGGACAAAAGGCTCTGGCCGCTCTCGTATATATAGAGCGCGCAGAGTCAGAAGGACATCCATCACTTCTCGGGTTATTTCGAGGAGTATTATAGTTTTCCCTCGGCTCAATTTCCATGACGAGGCGAGATATTGAGACATTCGGACCCACGCGGACACCAGACTAAATCAATGTAGGACATTTATATTGGCCTCCGCGGCGACGTTGGAAATCGCTGACGCGCTCACTGCCCCTCGCATATAATACATATAGATAGAGAGAAAGGCACAGCCGCGGACATATTAAGATTTCTGATGTGCTGTCCTTTCGGGAACATTTTTATTATTCCGCGTCGAGCCAGCGAAAATATATATCCGGCAGAAAACTCGTAAGCGATGATTAATTTTTTTTTCTTCGAATTTAAAAAAAAATGCCTCTATATAGATTTTATCGTGAAAATTTCGTCGCTGATGCCACTGTGTGCCGATATTTCATTATTCCCGTATCGATGATAAAATTGACCGTATATATAAACGCTCTAATGTCGAAATTCCTCGCTCGAGATCGCGAAACGATAAAAAATTTTCCTCCGCTATGCCGTGTGTCCCTATATCTTGCTTGCATACTTATCGATGATTCGGAATGCTGTTTTCGGCTTTGCATATACGCAATAAACGCGTTTATCTGCACTAAATCGTCTAAGCAATCCATTTAGCCGGCAGGATCCGGTAAAACTTCCCTTATATATACCTTTATCTATATCTCTGCAAAGCGATTAGTCGATATTCATTTTCTCTGTATGTGTACGTGTCTCATGCGATCGCAAAAAAAATAATCGTCGTCGTCGCTCGATAGAGAAAGAGAGAGAGGAAAAAAAAGAGGAAGTGAGAGGACTCCATCCTCGGGCAAAGATTTATCTTATCTCGAATGCATATACACGTTTTGATAAAAGCGTCAAGCGGCTTCGAAGCTTTCAACATGCTCGCACGCGCGCGCGTGCCAGATGAAAGATATAATCAACTTTGTAGATCTTCGGACACAGCGAATTGTTAGTCCGATAAATAAAATTATTTGCTCGGCGTATATTTACAATAAAAATAAAATAATCGCTATCGAAACGAACGACATCGATAAAAAAAAAAATTGCCACCTCGTTGAGACAATTAATAAAAGCACGAGAAAACAATCGTCATAGGAAGACAAAAGCTAACAATACAAATAATTAATACCGAGCGAGCGATAAGGTATTTTAAAAAGTGTTTCATTCGAGAGTAATGAGACGTATGGCCGCGTGTCCGCCGCCGCGCGTGCACGACATGCTAAGCGCGCGCGCGCGCGAGCAAAAAAGGAGCTTCAGTCGTGCAAGTTTCCCTTTGCTTATCGGGAATAATCGCGAACGCCCCCCCTTCTCCAAAGACCATTTTTGCCACTAGTACACAAATTGCGGCCTTTTAACGAAGCGCGCGCGGCCCGACTCTCTTTTATACTTGTTGTCGGCCGCGCGGAGTGAACTGCCGCGAGAGAGAAAGATGCTCGGATTAATGGAGCGCTATATAGGCAAAAGGAGTCGAGAAAACACTACTGCTGCTGCTGTTGCCTTGAACGATTTATTCGCTTCGTGCATGCATGCATGCATGCGTTTGATGGCTGCCCTTTTTGTTTTTTTTTGTCGTTCGTTCGATAAGTGAGTTTTAATTCACGCAAAAATATTTTTTTTCTTTGGGTAGCGTGATGTACAAGTTGGCTAATTCCGTTTAATTTACTCAGGAGGAGGGCGAAACTGCATCAGGCATTAAACAAAGTTTTCAAAGCGCAATTTCATAAGAGCGCCCGTCCGAAAGTCCCATTATAGCGTAAACTCTCTCTGGCGTGCGGTGTACTTAATAAGTGCTGATGTATACGATGGAGGCAGCGACCGATTAGTCGCGTCTTTCTTGTCAATCGTCTCTCTCTTTCTCTTTATGCACACGCGCCCGTCTATAACCAGTTTGCGAATCCCTTTTTCACTGACGCCTACGTGCACCTTTTTTTTTCCTTCTTCTTCTTTCCTTTCTTCCTCCCTGTAAGCGCTATCGACACCACTCTCATTTTATTAAAGGCTCTCTCTCTCACTCCGCCATTCATAAATTTCACCGTTATTGCGATATTACGAACTCCAGTGAGAGAGAAGGAAAGAGAGACTTTCTTCGATGTGTAATACCGGGGAGTAATGATTTGACGTAGGGCTGGCTAATGAATTACAATAAGTGTTTTTTTCCAATATAGAGGACGCACCCCCCTTCCGGAAAAACTGTTTCTACAGTCGTAAACTTGCATGTTTCGTGCTTTATTTTTATTTTCATAGCGCGGAGTTTTACGACGCAGAACGAGCATCATATCGTATCCAATAAGATTTCCCTTATACAACAACGACACGCAACATTACACTTTTCATTTCGGAGCGCGGAATTTATCGAATGACTGTTCTTTTTTACAACTTACTGAGCGTAAAGATTACGCTCGTTAGCATAAACACGACATTGTAATTATTTTATTTGAAAATAAACGTTTATATAAATATAGAAGCGCTTATGTATTTTCACCGACTTTATTGAAATACAAAACAACGCGCGCGGGCGTTTATTCAAGCTATAAACGTAGCCCCATTTCAAAATTGATAATCCAAAAAAAAAGAAACTACGAAAATATATCATCCCGTATCGCAGCCGGAGAGCGCTAAAAAGGTATAAATAAAGTGCCTATAGAAGCGGAGAGAGAGAGCGGCTTATTTCAATTTCGGAGCTATAGTAGAGAGATAGAGATCATATGTGTGTGTGTGTGTGTGTGTGTGTGTATGTGTGTGCTGGCAAAGTTTTTGGGAGCCTATACGTAAAACGCATCCCGTGCTCTTTCTGTCTGTCTCTCTCGCACGTAACTCTCGCGCGATGCGTATTATAGAACCCTACAGCAGCTCCACCACCACCATCACCACCACCACTGTAGCGTACGGGACTCGGTTCATTGGTCGACACTGAAACGACGACGATCCGTTTGCCGTTCCCCTCCATTCTCTCTCTGTCTACCCCTCTGCCAGGAACGCGTCGTCACACAGGCGTGAAGAGAGCGAGAGCGAGAGAGAGAGAGAGAGAGAAGCGGGAGGAGAGAGAGAAGCCACCACAACCACGCCAGTCGCGCGTCGGAGCCCGTCTAGGCAGTTTCTCGCTCGTTTTTTCGCTCCCTGCGTTTATATTTCATATCATATAGTCTTTCTTTCACGCTGTGCTTCAGTGTGTGTATCCATCCAGTCTGTGCGCGCGCGTGTGTGTATATATATGTGCGAGATCATATCGAAGCGGCGTACGAGACGTTCGTCATATCGACGCCAATTTTTATTGAAAAGTTTTCGGCTGAAAATTCGAGTTTCTCTCGCTCGCTCATCTTAGTCGCGTTAGGGAAGTTTACTTTGAAACACCACCACCATCAGTGCTGCTGCTGCTGCTCCCCTCCGTAAAACTCCATCTTTCTTTCTCTCTCTCTCTCTCTCTCTCTCTCTCTCTCTCTCTCTCTCTCTCTCCGGGAAGTCGACACTCGAACGGCCTGCCGCGCTGCTTGCTGCAGTGAAAAATTTCGTGCGCGTGAATGAGAAGTGGTACAGTGTAAAAATAAAATAAAAAAAAAAATTAGAAGACATGCTCCTCAGGACGAACAATCTTGAAGCTTGTGTGCTCTTGTGAGACTTTTTGTTTTTTTTACTCTCTCTTTCTCGAGGTGTGTTTAACTCTTCGTTAGAGATGTTTGCAAGTCCAGCCGACTACGACAACAATTGCAAAATGGTAATTCACAATAACATTTAAGATCGAATGTGGAATGTTGTGTCGTGCGTGAGCGATTATTATGTTTTAT
This sequence comes from Galeopsomyia nigrocyanea, assembly GCA_035047105.1. Lineage (NCBI taxonomy): Eukaryota > Metazoa > Arthropoda > Insecta > Hymenoptera > Eulophidae > Galeopsomyia > Galeopsomyia nigrocyanea. The sequence goes on along the minus strand of JAWWMK010000017.1, from coordinate 301,073 downwards.
AACGACGGAAACTTACATTACTGGCTATTGAATATTCGAACGCAACAAAAAACGAGTTTGCGCACAAGAGATATGCACGAGATTATCGAAATTGGTTGATTTTCAACGCGCTCTGCATTAATTTTTCATCGCGCAAAGTGAAAGACAGAATTGATGGCTGATTTAGATTAACAGTGACTTATGCGTTTTAATTGCCAAGACAGCGAGAGATGTGGGCAAAACTTCATTGAGTTTTTCGTACTTCAATGTACTTTGCATTTTGTTTCGTAATCTCTCTCTCTCTCACTCTCTCGCGCGCGGGTATTTACAGAGAGAGTGAGAGAGTGTGTATACGAGACGTTTATGGAATAATTTAAAACGCGATTGCGCGTCAAAAAAAAACAACACAATGTCGTTTTGTTTTTGTGCCTCGAATACTTATCTCCAAATTTCAATCTATTACCACTTTGTCGATCGATAAGGAAAAGTACACACGCGGTGATAAACAAAGGAAAATAATACGAGCAATACTTATAAACGGAAAACTATTCTAAACGTAAGACGATTCTAAAATTTGCGTTTAAAAAAAAAGAGTCGGTACAATTTAAAATCCAACCGCGCGCGAAAGTGTTCGATTATCCGACAATTAGTCACACTGAAAGAATAAAAAAAAACAACGAAAGAGAACGTCAGTTATAAACCGTCAACCGCAAAAAAGCCCATAGTATTAGCGGTCAACAAAAGCGGCTGTACACCACATGACTATCGTGCAATTGAGATAGATACGATTTATTTGCGCGTTGACGTGTGTCTACCAGTAACAGCGGTAATGACAATTGGATCAGAGAAAGAGGGAGGGAGAAAGAGCACTCGAGTGGTAAGGTAAACGTTTGCATGACGGCACGTGCCAACGACCAAAACTGCGTGACAAAACTCTCTCTTCTCTTCTGGAGAGGAAATCGTTTGCGTAATAATAATCGGCGATCGATCGAGCGAGCGTCAATTGAAAAAGAAGAAGGGGACGATAGATTCCAGAGCGGCGATTAGCCGTAGGCACGTGGCGGCGCGCGTGCGATGCGCGCGGAAACAATTATTACACGCTGCTTTGCTTTGCCTTGCGCCGTCCGCGTCGCCGCTTGATCGCCACGCGCCCAAAAAATAAATCTATTCTATTGCGTTAATGCATCCACCCTATATATACACACACATACTCGACACTATATATGGTTCAACTAAATGCTAATTTGTTTGTTTTTTTTTTTTTGTCTTATTTTGCAGTATGGCTCCGACGAATTTGGACAGGACTCGCCGAGATATACTTCGCCAAAAGCTGCCGCACTCTACGCGGATCCTTACTATATCGGTAAGTATCGCATCTAATTGTATTTAATGGCCGGTGCGAAGGAAAAAAAAAGCACGAAAATCAGATAAAAAAATGTCTTATCGTTCATCCGCGCACATAACAATAATAATTTATATCGAACGCGAACAATGGCTGCGAGCGCAATAAAAAGTAAAAGGTATATAGTGAGCAACAAAAGGAATTTCAAAGGCGCAAAATTTCGTAAGCATCAGCGACAACGATCTACTACTATACGTCCTCTCGATCGTTCCGCGCCAGTTCCTAATTCGCTAAAATACGAGAGAACGAGAGAGAGAGAGACAATATAAAGAACAGGCTTTGCTTGTGACACAAAACACTTATTTTACAGTTGCGATAATCGGCTTACACGCGGTGACGACAGACACATACACGCGGATTGTTGATATTCGTTGATTTTTAACGCGTTCGCGAAAGATATATAGATGCATCTGCTCCGGAAAAAGTCACCATTTTAGAATAATTCATGATTTTTTTTCTTTCGGTCGACTACGTACTTTATATCGTCGAAATGCCATGGATGGCAAAATGCAGTATTGAAAAAAAAAGAGAGTCTCGTGCGTTCCGAGAAGCCACGCGAGGACGAAGGTCTTTTGTTGTATCGTCGTTGTCGCGCGAGGGGTGAAAAGCGGAGGAGGACATAAGTCACGGGTTCTCTCTTGTATATGTGTGTGTTGGTTTGATTCTCTCACCTTTGAGGAAATCGAGGGAGAAAAAGAAGTTGCACCCTACGGAGAGCAAACTTTTCTTCCTTTTCACTCCAGTTGCCATTTCTTTGCGATTTTCTTTCTTTTTTGGCATGTACAATTTACTGTTTTTTTTTTCTTTCTTTCTTTTTGTTCGACTCGACGATGAATGCGATCTTCTTTTTATTTTTTTGATTAATTAGAAACTTCTCAAAAGCGCGAAGAGATTTAGTTCTCGAAAAGACGTAAATCGTGCAGCTTGTCAAAAATGAAGACGGAAGTGTCGAGAAAATATTTCATGAAGTCGCTTGGCACTATACATTTCGTCTTTTGGCGCCAAATTAGAGAAAAGTTATACACGTTTCTATATAACTATACGCGTTGGCAGCCAAAAAGAGGGAATGGGGGGGGGGGGGGTGTTTGGATGTATTATAGATGAGAGGTCGCGCAAGCGCCGAAACGGAAACTTTTCATCGGGCACATATATATATATCTACTGCAGTAAAGTCGCGTGTACACAGTTGAGTTTGGCTTAGTTTTCGACTTTGCCGTTGCTCTCTTCCACACTTCGCTCGCGAAATTATATATCAGCCGGGGCGCGAGCGAGAGAGAGAGAGAGAGAGAGAAAGCTGCTGTGTTCGGTCCTTATTGCTGTTGTTCGCCAAGTTAAATAATGGCTAGACTGCTCGAAGAGAAAGCCAAAGATTCGCCGAATCAAAGAATAAGCCCGGTAATATTAGTTTTTCGGGAGTTTCGCTCGGAAAAGAGAAAAAAAAGCGAATTGGTTTTTCCACTCGTATAGTAATATGGTTTTTTTGTTGTAATTTTGCAGATGGGAACGCCGCGGGACCAGGTCCAGGCGACCCATGGTCCGCTGGAGGTGGCAACGTACAGCCACCCTACAGTGGATACGCGCCAACACACCTAGCACAGCCTGCCTACCCCATGCACATACCACACGATCCCATGGTAAGTACAAGCAATATTTGATTATCAATCATATAAGGCATATTCGAGTTTTTTAAACCTTTTCGCGCGAAATTTCGGAAGAGAGAGAGAGAGAGAAATAAGGAGATGAACAAAGGGACCTAGAAGAGTCGTCTCTCTCTCTCTCCCGCACTTCTTAACGGAGACAGTAGCTACCTACTCAAAACCTACACTGCTGCATGCTGTTTAGCCCTTTCTCAAGCGTTCCGTCGGTGTCGACCAGCTGGCACGAGAGAGAGAGAGAGAGAGAGAGAGAGAGAGAGAAGCTGCGCGCGCGCGCGTTTTCGTTGCTCTTTTTTTGGACCACCCTGCGGCTTATATTCGTGAAGCAGCACTCTCTCCTAGACTAACGAAGTTGAGAACCACTGTCCCCTCTTTCTCTCTCTCTCTCTCTCCCGCATGTGTCTGCTTCTGTTGCTGCCCTCGACGCTCTTTTACTTTTTTTTTTACTTTATACTTCTTTTTCGGCCTGTGTCTGTGTGCACGAGTAAACACGCTTAATTTATTGGTTTTTTACCACGCTCTCGCCGCCCAACGGATAAATTCAACTCTCTCTCTCTCTCTCTCACTCGGAAGTTAAATCTCTTTGAGAGCGCAATTATCTAAACAAAGTACTCTTTTGAACGGGTCAACGTTCTCTCTCGCGTCGTCGTCGTCGTCGTCGTCGCGCGAATAAACCGCTCGCGCGCTCGCTTATTACTCGCTTCGTCATTTGCTCGAGAGATAGAGAGAGAGAGAGAGAGAGAGAGAGAGAATCGCCAACTCTCGTAAAACTGTGCTTGTTTTTTTTTTCTTTGTTGTTCTCGGTACACAAACGCGTATATTACGTTTTCTAAGCCGTGCTAATCTGCCAATTGCAAGTCCACGTTCTCTTGGACGTATCTCTCTCCACCGTTTCCGCTTCGCTTGGCTCATTTCGAATATCTCCATTTTACGACCGTCTCTCTCTCTCTCTCTCTCTTCTCTTCTTTTTTTTTCCTTTCGGAGCTCCCGTTCTCTCGTATATAGCCTTCGTTCGAGCGCGTTACTTCCTTTTGCTCGTAAGTTATACACGGTATGCGAAGAAAAGAAAAAAAAATAATAATGTTTGTTGTTTGTTTGTTTGTTGAGCAGGCGTACTCGTCTATGTCGCCAAACGGCGAGCCCGTAGCGCAGCCGATCCTTGGCTCGTCGGTGCCGTCGGCGGCCTCGCTGCCACCGATGTCCACGTTCCGAGGTGGCAACGCGGTGGCGGTGACCACGTTACCGAGCAGTAACCAGTCGCAGCCACATCCACCCACTGGCTCGTCGCCCATTGCCATCCAGTACAGTCACAGTCCTGGTGCGCCCGTTGTGCCGACCGTCGTCGCGAGTCAACCTCAGCCCAGTGCACCCACGCCTGCTGCGCCACAGGATACGCTTGGCAAAACACTCGCCTCCGTTGTGAGTATATAACCGTTCGATTGGGCAATTTCTTTTTTTTCTTTTTTTTTTGTATGTGATGTGAGATCATAGACGTGAGATTCAGAGAAGTCGACGCCGAGCGATGAATGTAGTCTATCGGGAAGAGATGACGAAGTTTATACGCTGCGGGTTTATTTTGAGAGCTTTTATATACGGAGGGGAACAATTTTAATGCTTTCAGCGGAAATTCAATTCGGGTATTTTTTTTTTATTGCTATCAACTTGGTATTTCGAGAGTAGTATGGTTGGAAGAATTGTCAGTGAATTGAAAAACTATATTGTTGCTTGGATTTCGATACAGATTTACTCGGCGGCGGATCAATCAGTATCGAGTTACAGCAGTAATCCGTCGACGCCAGTCAGTTCGCCACCGCCATTAACGGGTTCGGCACCAGGATGGGCACCAGCAGCACCCGTATCTCCGCACCTCACGGATCCGAATCGCGGTGCCATGCACATGGTGTGTATATGCAATGTGCTTTCTTCCATTTTTTTTTGTTAGCGATTGGCTTCTTTTCTTTTGATTTTATTTATTGGCGTTTTCCTATGTCATTTCACACAGCACGTTCGTTGCTTTCGCGTTCAAAATACAAATTCGACGAATACGCATTGTAATATTGTTTTTTTTTTTGGTTGTGTTGAGTTTGGATGGTTTGGATTAATTTTTCGGTAAAAAGTGCAATGCGTGTTTTTATTATTTGTACTTTGCGTGAAAGCGGTGGAACGAGCTCAACGAATCAAATCTCTGCAAACAAAAGTTGTTTATTTTACGAATTTTCATGCCAAATAGTTTACACAATAAATCACGAGTGCTGTTTGTTCAATTTTTTTTTTGATGCCGTGATATTTTATTTGACGTATTTCATATTGCGCCCATCACTTTTTTCTTCTTGCTTGACTAATTATTATCATTCACACGTCACATTGTTCATGCATAAAGATCGTTTTCATACGGGGGTATTCAACTTTTTTTTAGCTTTTTCTCATTGTTTTCCTAATTTTCATAACATTAACGATCATGGAAACGTATGAAAAGGTGCTTTAAAAATGCTTGTTTAATGTTCATCGGTAAATTTTCACCTTTTCGTGTAATCACTTACCCTCAGCGAGTTACGATGACAAGCCAGAAAAACCCTACTAAAATCAAATTTTTTATTTTTTAAATTATTGTTTGTCGTGAACGCTGTGTTTGACTTGGTTGTTTTTATTTTGTTTTTTTGGTGTTGTGTGTGAAGCCGGCGCCTGAACTGCAGGGAGTAGACGATGCCATCGGCTTCCTTCGCGACCACTCGAAGGTGAGGATCGCATTTTTCATTTTTTTTAACCACATTATTCCTTTTGTTTTCTCTCTCTCGCCATTCTTCTCTGGGTTGTTGTTACACATATGGGCGCGTCACCAATCACAGTTTTTTTTATAGTTTTAATTTTTTCATTTTTGTTACCTTCACTTACTAATACATTTTTTATGCAATGCAATGCATGCCAATTAATATTCATACTTAACTTTCAGCTGTATAGAACAAATTAAGAGTGTTGATTAAGGAGATTTATACTGTGTTTCAAACATGTTCCAAAATTTCAATAAATCTCTTTCTCTGTACATGAAACCTTATGATTCAAGTTGAAGTTGAAGAATGTGTCAAATATAAAATGCTATGGAAACTTGGTATGTAATTACATGTAATTTTTTTCAACAGGCAACGCGAATGGAGGAACCATATCATATGGACGACGCCATAAATGTTTTAAGGAACATTGCGGAAAGCCAATCCGGTATGCACCTTGGACCCGTTGGTCCACATGCCATGTACTCCCATACGTCGCCACAGCAATTAGACCATTTGGTAAGGCATCAGCTGTTTTCTAAAGCAGTAAACATGGAATTAAAAAGAAAATTAAAAAATTCAAACTCGATATTATTATTTTTAGACGAGTACGCATCCGACGGTGACGGTATCCCAGCCACAAAGTTCATATCCTGGTCTTGCGCCGACGTCCGACACTGATGGTTCAATCAAAATCGAGAGGCTATCAGCTGCAAATGCCAGTGAGTATACGCGCAATTTGTCTCTCAATACATTAAACCATCCATTGATTCCGCGACCTCTTGGAAGTAATCAACGTAAAGTTGATATTAATAGCTAAGTAGCTAAAAGCACCCTCCAATTTTTATATATTGTTGGATTAGATGTTGAGTAACATCTAAGCAATCCGCTGAGGGCTAAAACGTGTCTTCAAATTCAAAAAATCACA
>JAWWMK010000017.1:274106-293050 GCA_035047105.1 Galeopsomyia nigrocyanea | reverse complement strand
ATGCAAGAAGACTTACCAAGTAACGTTTGAAAATAAATTCTACATTATAGTGGCTAGAAAATATATTGAGAAAAACTTGGATGATGAAGCTGAAGCTGACATACCAAATTTTTAATGTGTGTCTCGCGGCTCCACAAACGTTAAGATTGCAAATCTCCCCAGCGTCTGCTCACCCCGGTTCAAATTTCTAATGAATTCTAATGGTATAAGGAGTCGTCGCGCCAAGCTTCGTTGGAAACATTCTTTGCCTTCCGAAATTACGAAACGGTAAAGCCAGTAGTTGAGGGTTCCGCCGAGTCTGTCAGAAATTCGGTCCGTCAGCTTCAGCTTTATACTTGATGAGACGTAAAACGAATATAGACTTTTTTTTCTAATTAATCACCGCGGAAGTGAAGCTCATTTGAATAAAGAAAGTAAAAGGGAATCGTGCACAGCGTCAATTAAGCATAAGAGTCGCGTGGAGTACTGTTTTCGAGCGGCGCGCGAAAAAATAGTAACTTATTTGAATAGAATCCGTTTGATTATCAACCGACGCTTTCTTCTCGCATTCTCTTGGCGCCGAGGAAATACCAAAGCGCGCGCGCGCGAACGCCTTGGGGCGTTAATTTGGCTCGCCGCGACAATTATTGTAAAGAGTCGTCGTTGTCGAATACCTTGTTACCATGTACGGCCAAGGCCAAAAAAGAGAACAGAAAACCGCACTTCAGTGTCGCGCGAAAAAAGAAAAGGAAAAAAAAAAAATACATTCGTGGTAATGGCGAGCTCGCGAATAGGGTAGGACGTGCTACGCGCCGTGAAAGTCGCGCGCGGTGGATTCTCTTTTGTTGGCATAATGAATCAGGTTATTCGCGGCTACAGAGGGGATAATAAAGGTGCCGATATATATACGCGAATGCATACCTCATGCTTTTGTCGCGTGATTTATCTACTGTTTCCTTATTGGGACGACTTATAGTTAGTTCTGCGCTCACGATTTGCTTGTTATTGCATTTTCTTTTGCTTGTATTCTTTATGAATGCCGTGGCGGCCGTGATCGGGCTATGAGAAAATGAGTTACCTCGAGACGCGTTCGACAATCAAATATGTACTTTGAATTTTTTTTTTAACCGTAAACGACTGCTTGAGAAATTGCTAGCTAGATTGACGTGTGTTTTATAAATCTCACGGTAAACGTTGATTCGTCGGAAAGTAGTGATTGATGTTTTATAAATTGACGAGCTCCGTGTGTGTGACAATCTTATTAATGCGCAGAATACATCTCTGTAGAAAAGAGGAAAGATCCGCCAGATAGCAGTGGTGGAGAGACAAAAGCATCCAGTAGCGATTTGGTTGCAACCGCAGCGTCAGCTATTGGTACGGCCCAAGTCAATTCAACGTCGCAAGGAAAGGGTACAAAGCGATCTCGGCGATAGTAAGTATTTTTGACTTTTGCCAACAAGAATGTTTAGAAATATGGCAGCATAATTCTTAAAGATTCTCAATCCGCCATTGGTGGTTATTTTATGTATCAAACTAACTTGCTTTGTTTTTAAAACTTGTTGTTCGAGCGCTGATGAAGACGGCGACGATCCTGGCACCAAAGCGGTGCGCGAAAGAGAACGTCGACAAGCGAACAATGTTCGCGAAAGGTTAGTGAACACACGCAGTTCGCAGCTTGTTGCAATTTTGTAAAAAGACAACGTCCTTTTCAATCCTATCCTTCAACTGTCACTCATATCTTTCATTCAAATGCCTCTGGCAATGTATTTTTTTTTGTTGCCAAGTCAATTTTCTTTGAAAAGTTTTTATTTTATGATTTTCAATCCTGAGTGACAGATAATTTTCATACTGATTCATTATGAAAATAATTACTAAGGCCCGTATTCAAACGTAATTCACAGTTAAAATGCTGCTGGTTTACGAATCAGAAATGTAATATGACAATCATAAATATAAATTTATAGATTGTCTTTAACACTCTTTGAGATCAGTTTCGTTTCAGTTTCATTTCAATGCGTTTACGATGAAAGGCCAACTGATCACAGCGCTCTTTTTATCTTTAATTCGAATCCAATGATATTTCTTGCTTTACAAAACGTAGGTTCTTTTTCTTTAAATATTTCTTCAATTTTCTAAATCCATAAATTGCCCTCCCCATGCACGTAAGTTCTGTAATGTCCATCTTATAATTCTAAAAACCTCATTACATTCTACATCATTTTTATTTATAAAAAAAAATTGAAGCAACTGTCTATATTTAGTAAATTTATAAAATTATTAATATTTAAACTTATTTACAGAAGTATTCTCATGAATATAATTTTTATTTGTATTATATAGAAATAAGTAATATTGAAAGTAGTTAGTATTAATAATTTTTATTATTTTTCAAAGCAGCAGTGTTTATGTTTAGAATACGGGCTTTTAAAAAAGATAACATTATCTTAACTCTGAAAGTGATAAAAGTGTTACTCTGAATATTCCAACATGGAAAAAGTCATGATATCATTATGCGTGTGTTTACTTACTCAGCGAACAGAATTATATTCAATTCATTTACTCAAAATCATCACTCGAACAATATAACGATTGAAAAATTGATGACTAGTGAGAAAACCCATCAAATTAATGGCATTTGGTAACTTTTCTTGATATTTGTTTCTAACTTTTTCAAATTCTACGTGATTAAAAACTGTAGTTAAAAAGTAGATTGAAACTGTCTGAAAGGGCCTAATTGCAATAACTTTATGGGTTTAAAAAAATTAGCTTAAAAGCTAACTATCATCAGGTGATTAATCGAGTATTGTTATTGCGCAACTGTTGTTCGAGCGCTGAGGATGAAGATGATGATCCTGACGTAAAAGCACAACGGGAAAAGGAAAGGCGGCAGGCTAATAATGCTAGGGAGAGGTAAGAAGAATAAAATAGAGGATCAATCGTTAAACACGAAAAAAACCGATTTAAAGAAATATGCATACGTTGATAGATACATGAACGGCACATATTTCATGTTATGCATCTAAGAAGTTTTCTCGCCGCCCCGTATTCTACGTATAAACACTGTACTTATTTACTGTATTAGAATCTGATCTTTTCAAAATCAGTTGCTTCATTTTTCTTTTTTTTCAAATCATTGACAAAATACGTTATTTAGAAAAAAGACCTTGAGTACTAAACAACTTTTAACTTTTTAAGGATACGTATTCGCGACATCAACGAGGCATTGAAAGAACTTGGCAGAATGTGCATGGCTCACATGAAGTCGGAGAAACCACAAACTAAACTTGGAATCCTTAATATGGCTGTAGAAGTCATCATGGCATTGGAACAGCAAGTCAGAGGTAAAATATAAATACAGTTATCAGTTGATGTAAAATCTCATCGCATAAAGCAGCTTCATTGGTCAAGCAGATTAATCGTTTTTATAAATTTACAACATCAACAAGTAACATTTAGTTCCAAACAAAACCATAAATGCTAATACGTAATTCCTTTGTAGAACGAAACTTGAACCCTAAAGCAGCGTGCTTAAAAAGGAGAGAGGAAGAAAAAGCTGAAGACGGCCCCAAGCTTCCTGGCCATCTTGCGGCGCACATAGCTCATCCTCATCCACACGCACATGCTCACACACAGGCACCTTTTCCTGCAATGCCCGTAAGTTGAATAAATATCTAACAACGGAAAAAAAGTTGTATCGCATTTCAATTGATGAGAGGAGAGAAAATTAAATTTCGCGATAAAACTTTTTTTCTGTTAATACCTTACGACACGTGTATAAACGTTTCAGTGATTCAACGTTAAAATGTAGTAACCGGCTTGTCATGTTGCAGGGTCCGCCTACACATCAACATAGCGTGCAACCGCCACAGTAGCAGAGGTTGTGTAGCGGCATCATTCTGTAGACTTCCGTGAGACGGAACCGCACTTCAAGCTTCTTTCAGCGAAACGTTATCATCAGTTGTTTGTCTGTCCTTTGATAGAATTTCGGGATGAAGATTTACGAATCGTTCAGCCGATAAACCGGATATTTTGTATGCAGATGAGATTACGATGAGGCGGACAAGCCGAGACGTTTTGCACAAGGGAAGGAGCGAATTCGCGGGGAAACGTTTGTGATGTTACTCATTGTTTTTGCCATGCTTAAACTATAGAGCCTTCTCTATTGTATTTTTTTTATTCCGTCGAAGCGGGTGCAACTGAGCATCGAATTCGGATCACTCACGTCCGGTTACTATATCCTGTTCCGACTTGATAAAGATGTAACCCTTTCAAGGGCAGTGGGACGCATCGTCTCGTATATTTTTTTTCGTTTTTTATGCTCATAACTTTGCAATCAAGTATTCCATACTTGTACATAATTTAGCTCTACGATGTTAGGATAAATTTGCATTATGTTTATTTTGTAGTTTAGTTATAAAAGAATATTGCGAATGAAAGCAATCTTTTCCGATGTGAACTCGTTTAGCCAGCAGTTACTTAGCAGGAGTATTTACAAAGTTCAGTGACCGTCTGGACGTGCGGAACATGTTTCTAAAAAACTAAAAAAATTGCGAAAATTATTTTCTGAATGATAAAGCTGAGCAATGAATTTCCTTAGAAGCACTAACCAATGAAACATATCAAATAATATTGTTTTCGACGGTTTTTAAATCACGAGTAAATATTTTCAATTTGCTGGCATTGGAGTTTCATAAAGACCTAAAGTGATCTATAAATAAAATGATTTGTTGTGCAAAAAAATTGGCCTCTGAAAGGGTTATAATCAAATTGCTGAAAAAAAATTACGTCTTAATGGCAGAGATGTATTATATATATATGTATATTGAACGAGTAGTCGAGCCACCTCATAACCTAAGTATTCCACTTATTGCTGAAGTTCCTCTAACATCAAAAAGCTAGGCGATTCATGTATTAGGCTTCTATTGGTATGATCGCGTAAATTACATCTTTTTATAAAGTCTTGTATTCAAAGAAAATCATATCACTCGGCCTGGACTTTATCGAAAAAATACATATCATTGTTTTACAATGCTTTTTTTTTGTGTTTTACGAATCATTTTGATTTCTATTATCAGTTGAATGGAAAATTTCATTGTTTCATCAAAAATGTTATCAGAAATTTTGTTTACTGGCAAGTTACTGTCCAATTGTAAATATAGACCTACTGGCAGCTTTGTCTGACAAAGCTAGAATGCTAAGTACCTGTCAATTTTTTAACATCTGCTGAAAATTGACCAATGACTGTAACTTGGCAAAATGACAATGTGCATCACTTGAAGTTATGCTTTTTTTTGTAAATACATAACACTAATAAAACCAATAAAGAAATTTTGTTTCAAATATTTTGCCCGAAATCAGCATAACTTTGATATTGATTTTGATTTTGCCAAGTAACTTATGAATTTGCTAGTAAATATATTTTTTGTGATAGAGTCTGGGTAGGAAACAAATTATCAAATGAATATAATCAAATAATAAAATATTTGAAGAAAACAGTAACAGTAAAGAATCGTCATTGCTAGCACATAAAAAAACTGTTTTTCGCATTGAATCACATCGATGTATTGGAGGATTATAAAGAAAAGATTCTTGTTAAATGACGTTCGAGGACTTTCGCGTGAAAAAGACAATAACGTCGGTTGCGACCTCGTTCAACAATAATTAAGTGTAATTGTATACCTCCGATCGTCTGCACTGCAAGACGAAAGTGGTAAAAAGATACGGTTGAAAAGAAGGGCTGAAAAAAATTGTACATTGTGACGTAGAAGTGTTAAAGAAGGCCGAGTTGACTCGGCGTGATAATTATTATGATTATAATGATTATTGCCCTAGCGAGAGAGAAAAAGCATTTTTTAGTAGCTGATACTTTGAAAAAAACGTACAACTGGCTATACATATAGGCTATAAATTTGTGTTTTTTTTCCTCAAGGGTATGATTATCAATTTATATTACGATCATTTTTATTTTTTAATATTATTCTATTATTATTCAATTACTATTCTATTAATTATAATTCAAAATCGCGTCTTATCGTAACCGCAGATGAAGGCGCGAGAATCAATGGCGATAAAATACTTTTGTAAAAGTACTTGCGTGCCGAAGACTTGCGAAGGTAATCATGTAAAATAATAACGACTATAAATAGATTTTAAGACCAGTCTATAAGCTAGACTCGACAGATTTAGATAGTTCAAGTGTGTGAGAGAATGTGAAAATGTAAAGTGCATCAAAAACTTAATTGCGCGGGCGAGAGTTAAGAAGCGAACAAGAAAAAATCATGTGTGTAATCATAGATGTGAGAAATTAAGTCGAACAAGTGTGAAAGTGGAGCGAATGGATGGTTCTTACAAATGTTCGATGACCAATCCAAATTCAATCCGTGTGAGAGTTAAAATAGTGTATATTGCGAGAGTGAATAGTAGTCTCAACGAAATGAAATACAACTGCTCTTTCTTATTCCGCAACCATTGTTTAACAGAAAATGCGAGTTCTATAAAAGCGTATAATTGGGATATTTGTGTAAGAGTTGATATCAAAGGCTGCGTGTTGCTCCCGCATGAAGAAAAAAAGTTTATAACCTCATACACGGAGAATATGTGTGAATGTGTAAGCTAGAAACAAATAGGCACACGGATATGGACAAAACAAAATGCAGAAAGATTCGATTGTGAAAGAAAAAATGTTTAATTACCACTAGTAATATTATTATCACTAATAACATAATAAATGTGCCATTTTTCCAGACTCTTGTGTCGTTATTTTCCCTTATTAAACTAATTTATTCGACTCAGTTTTTTTATTCCAATTTGCGATAATCGCAGCATCGCGTTTTACGGCAATAAAAAAGGAAATTGCAGTGAGACTCCTACAAAGAAAGTCGTAAACTTTTCATATAAAACTTTTTATTCAACTTTATAAACTCACATACACTTATGCATTGTAGATACATCACCGCCTCACCTTATAAAAGAATACTAATATACATTTATAATCGTAAATGAGAAACAATTATTGCACCGAACTATTTTTCAATTTACACAACTAAAGCAATTGACTAATCACACTAACAATTTACTATCAATAAAAATTCCCTTGATTGTCTCATTTGTATTAAATTACAAATTCGGTAACAATTTTTGGTTCAGAATATTTAGATTACAAAAATGTTCGAATAAAAAAAATATCCACACAATAAAAGGCAATATTTAACCTTTTTCTATGTAAACGATGATACAATTTTAAATTTCTTTATACTCGGTTCATTGTACGAAAAAATTTTTTTTCAACAATTTAATATTTTTTAGTACTAGAACTCGATAATATTAAAGTCGATATTTGACAATTAATTCTTATCCGAATATCTTTAACAAGTAATGAGATTCTTCTAATCCACTACAATACCCGCATGTAACTTCCTGTAGCGAACAGTGACAAAACTTAGAATGCTTTTTGTTGTTCATTCAGCAGCAGTTTATATGCGTACCGTCATATACACGCAAAAACACTAATCGCGACATAATGATATGTTAACGAGGTATATACCCGGACAACCTACAACCAATGATACTACTGTTGGCCTTGATACTTCGCCAGAATTAAATGCTAAAGTAAAAGAGACAAGGAGATTGCTTCCTTGGACAAATTGCTCTGTCCAATTTCAAGCAACGTAAAGTAGTTGCATGAATAAATTTATCTATTTATAAAGAATTTTTTTTGTCATAGCAATGCTGAGCATCTGTAATACGAATTTAAAAAAATATTTGTCTACTCTGAATTTACGATTATAAGAAAAGTAATCAATATAAAACGCAGTTCAATCTTTCAAATGTTCGAAGTAGAACAAACTCGACTCATTCATCAATAATTTTTTTAATCTACGGCAGATTAATAAATGCAGTGCAATAAATTCTGCACCTCCGTATGAAGTGTGCACATTGAGAAGTAGTATCGGCCTAGTAGTTCATAAATTTCGCTTTTTATTTTCAATTTTCCTTAGTTTTCTACTTGACCTACGATCGAAGCCACGTACAATACATTACAAGAGTGTCTCCGTTGATTAAGATACATACGCGCATACAATTAACATAAGAAGCATCCTCTTTGAACGTTTTTTTTTTCATTCTACAAACGTGAGCTCGAAATGAAAAAAATCAGTCCAAGTTCACAAACGCTCCTGTCCACTATATTTATTTTAACATGCTTATCCTTATTACGGCGCGAATAATATCGTCACTTTTTGAGAAAAGAATCCTCTCATTATACAAATGTTCTAGACATACACGTGCTATCATTTTAACGACTAAGTGTTGTGTTTTTAACCTTGCAGCCATACTTCCTCGTTACCTTATAAAAATGATTAAACTTGTTTGACCGCTTCTTTTGAAATTCATAAACATAGTGCTATTTGTTTGGTGAAGAAATGCTCTCAATGCAGACGCATTTTTTTCTTCTCAAGTGACATTAGCGCTTTTTTTTTTCGCGCCCAATATGTTAGTCATTCGACAGTAAGAAAATAAAAATTAATTTACTAGTAGAAGGCGTTCATACTATAATAATAAATTAATCATTTTTAACATTAGGAAGATTTTAGCTTGGAAAAAGGATTCATACATACGTAATTGCAAAATTTTCTAGAAGATTCAAATGAATACATTCAAGTTTTTTTTACATTTTTTTCTTTTCATCGTCATTGATTCGATAAAGCGACAACCTTAAATCACTCGCAATTACATTTTAATAGACCCAAATTACACTATCACATGAAAAACTTATTCCTAAAAATTAACAATTGAATTAACCTAATATAAAAAAAACTGATTTTTTTGACGTACACTACTAATAATTAATTGACTTACTTAAACATAAAAAATATATACGATCAGCAGGATAAACGTTGAATACAAGTAGTGATTTATAGTCACAGAGTAAGAAGGAAAATCATTGCGATAAAAGTATTTGCAATTCAAGCGATTCATATGCACTAATCGTTATTTATCATCACTTGTAAAATTAAAAACTCGTCGGTCGATCAGAATACACTCTTGAAATGACGAGATAAATCTTCTATTCGACATTTCGCACAAAAAATTCGACGCGTCAAAAAATGAATTGACGATCCAATGACCGATTAAAAAAATACTATCGCGCGAAAAAAAAAGAAGCGTCGGTTTCGTGGCGACGCTTGGATAATTATACGTTTTAACCCGCATGTTTTCATTAAAAACACATCATCGTCTATTGAATGCGCTACACGACATCGTAAAATTTTACGATGATCGTCAGAGTAAAAAAAAATGTAAGCCCTTTCTATTTAAATTTTTTGTCAACGTAACAGGGTTAAGGCGTCGCCGCAGATAGGTATCAAGAAGGCAATTTCAACAAAATAAGTTTGAGTGTATGTTTTAAAAATTATGGTACCGCAAAGCTGCATGAAATACTACATTGTTAGATATAAACAACAATTGGCTAAAAATTTCGATAACGTCGCAACGGTCAATTTCGTTAAGATATAAAAATTGACTAGGAAATATATAGATGATCTAGATATAGCAGCTTGGATTTCCGGTTTAGTGGAATACGGCGTTTTTTATTCGGCAAAGTTTTTGCCGTTCTACGTTCGCTCGACAAACTGAATGCTATAAGCATCTTGAACCTGTTTTTGCCAAGCATCGTCTTTTTTTTTTTAATTTTACGCACTGGGTATCCTTTTACGTCAGCGCGCGCCTTCTACCTGAGTAACTTATACGTTACATGAGAATTCAATGCAATACATTTAGTGACTTTATTCAAATTACTATCTCTGTCCAATCTTTTCTTGCCACGAAGTCATTCCACTGACTTTTTTTTCCTTGGTTTCGAAATTATTCGGCTCTTCAATTTCGATTTTTCTTTATAAAATCATTGCATTCCACAGATACTCGTTCTGCAGCAGTCTTCTTATTGTATTTTGATCAGATCTATAATGGATTATATCGATCAGATCTGAAATCATATAAAAAAAAATGAAACACTTAGAGAGGTGATGTGTAGTTTAGGCTACTATCGCGTGACGAGAATTTTTTTTATACGTGTAAATTTATTCCGAGTATTTGGTCGTGAAAAAAAAACTACAATTAGATGACATGCTGACTTTTTTTCCACTGGCGGCCAGTCATCATATGCAATGATAATTCGTATCATTAAAACTGATTTCGCACGTAACGAATTATATTCCACATCGGTCAAACGTTTATTCTCCACACTCAAATCTAATGTGCAAAAACTCAAAATTTCATGTTTGAATTAAAGAATTTACTGTAAAGATCAGCGAGATCTTATTTGAAAACACGTTTACTTGAAGCGCTTATATATAAAAACGCATATATTATTTTTTTTGGAATGGAGTATTGCAAGATAATTAAAAAATATATGTTTAACAAGCTGCATTCTAAGAGCTTTTCAATATTTAAATATTGATTACACTTTATGAGCAGATAAACATGGTTTTTCATAAGACTCTTGAAAAAACCTTTTTAAATCTTGTTTTAAAATTATTTCACGATACTCCATTAAAAAAAAACCATCTTTTGGATATCTGACGAGAAAATTTTTGTTCCAATCTTTTTACATTGCTTTAGCAAAAAATTGATGAAAATTCTACAATAAACACTGTATATGTCTTTTGAAAGCTCTTAAAAAGAGTTTTAAAGTACTGCTATGTTGGTCTTTATACAGGATCAATAAGTTTTCGAAGAGTCATGCAATAGTCACGGTGAAATTTATACCTGTAAAGTCAATCAGATCGTTGACAATTTCCTCTTGAGTGTGGCGTAAGCGACGAAACGCAACAGCACGAAGTGCGCTAAGAGTATAGTGAGATTGAGCCAATAATCAACGTCAGTCATGGCCAACTCCTTGATAACGGCCTTGGGCATACGGAATTGACAGTAGGCCATGTCGTCGTCCGTTGGGCAGGGTAAGTTTGGCCTGTTAAATCCGTAAACCGAGTGAACCAACGCCTCCAAGGCATACCTCAGAAAGCTGGTGTAGGTCAGCCAGTACATGAATTTGGGCATGTGATTGAAGAGCACGAGGAAGCCGGCGAAGGCGAGGAAAACGCAAGTGGCTATGGCGCCGAAGAAGGTGCCGTTGATGGGATTGACCGTGGTGCCGATCAACAAGCCGAAGCCCTCGGCGATGAGCGCCACGAGCACGGTGACGGCGAGGAACATGAGGAATCGCTGCAAGTCGGGCGGCTGGCTGCTCATGAAGTAGCAGGTGACCGTGTAGGCGACCACGAACATCACCTGCACGGGAATGTTGGTGACGAGGAAGGCCGCGTAGTAGGTGGGCAGCTTGTACCAGTTGTTGAAGCGCTCCTTCCTCAGCACCGGCAGCTCCGAGGGGAACTTGAGCACCGCCGGCATCAGGCTGGTGTAGCAGATGTACACGACGGTCACGAGGAAGAAGCAAACGTTGCTGATGGTTTTCGAGCCGTCGGCGCCCGCGTCCACGTAGAGCAGTCCCAGCAGGATCGCCACGAACACGTGCACCACGAGCTTCAGATGAGTGACCGTCCAGTCGCGGTAAAGTTGGATCATGCAGCGATTGAGTAGCACCCAGAACCTCGTGAACTCGGAAGGCGGTCTGATCAATACTGTGGCTTTGCCCTCGGCGCTGTACTTCATAACACTGTCCGAGTGGCAGAGGATACTTTTGGCCGGTGCGATCGCTCTCCACGAGCCTTCTCTCGCGGCAATGACGAGCTTCTCGTTGAAGTCGCCGTACTCCTTGCTCACCACCTCGATCATGAAGTCGGCTGGATTGTGGTACATCGGGCAGGTGAGCTCGAGCTTCTTGAAGTAGTTGACGGTGTTCTTGGTGTCGCCTTGGTAGACGCAATGGCCGTCGGCCACCAGGTACACGTGGTCGAACATCTCGTAGATCGTGGCGCTGGGCTGATGGATGGTGCAGATGATGGTGCGTCCGCCTTTGGCGAGGCTCTGGAGCATCGCCACGCACTGGAGGGAGGCCGACGAGTCGAGGCCAGTGGTCGGCTCGTCGAGGAACATCACCGGCGGATTGTCCACCAATTCCAGGGCTATGCTCAGTCGTTTACGCTGGCCGCCGCTCAGTCTGTCGCATCGCGTCTCCTTGGTCTTCATCAAGTCGAGAATCTCGAGCACGTCGTCGATGACCATGAGCTTGGCCTTGCGACTGAGATTGTTGCCGAGTTTCAAATCCGCGGCCATCATCATGACCTCCTCCACCCTGAACAGCGGATGCAGCATGTCGTCCTGCTGAATGTAACAAGACTCCTTCTTGTACTCGTTCCAGTCGCGATCGCCGTGCTTCGAGCGGAACTTTATGCTACCTGTCATCCCGCACTTCTGTAGCCCCGTGAGAATGTTTAGTAAGGACGACTTGCCGGCACCCGACGGACCCATGATGGCCGTCAACTCCCCCGATTTGAATAGTCCGTCTAATCCGTGCAGGATGGTCTTCTTCGGTTTGCGGAAACCAGTCGATACGGCATAGCTCAGATTGTTGAACTCGATGTCCAACGAGCCCGATTTGGGCAGATTTATAAGCACCGCTCGCTGACACATTTTTTCTCTCGTTGACGTTCGATTTCTTTGTTATTGCTCGTTGTCTATAGCTCAGTTCTCGTGCATCCGTTCACTTTGCCGATCCGCGTCGCACTGTGTTCGTTGCATTCAAGTGGCTGTCACGGCAAGTGGCGAGAGCGCGTCTTTTCTCAATTTTTCTTCCGATTTTCAAGATTATTCAGCAATTCACTATCTCAAAGTGCTCGTTTGATACTGCATGTCCATATAAAAGTTAGAAAGAAAGAGGGAAAGATCGACCGTGAGTCGTGTCCAGTCCAAGTTCGAATTTCGCGGTACAATTTAAATGAGCTATTGCGACACAGCAGTTCACCAAAACCTTGATGACCCGCGGTGGCTATCTGAAATTGATACTTTTTTTTGGCGCAACGATCTAATGACGTCACGCCTGTCAACTCCACGGCAATTTTCGTTCGGATATGTATTGTCGCGTGCTTATAGAAGTCGCGTTGCGTAAGGTGTACGTGTGCACTCTTATAGCATCCTCGTGTCTGTCTGCTTCTCTCTCGCTGTTTTCAAAGTTATTTTCTTGTACAAACGTATCCTACGACGACTTGATGTAATTATTATCACCAATCACAGGAAGTCTGCAACAAAAATAAAAAGTTGTTTATGTGTGTTTTTGTTGACTGAATTTTTTTTTGTTTTTTTTTTAAATTAGCGTCTATCGTATAACTGCAACGAAGCGGTTATAATGCATCTTTTTGCGAGACGAGTCTACGAAAATTGCTTGTCGGTTGTTTTGTACGAACTTTATTAGATTCAAATGGCATCGATGAATGAATATTAATTGCTGATTCACTAGATTTGCATTGGAGAATCAGGTACTTAGATGTTTTGTGTCATTTTTTTAAATATCGGATTATTAACGCAGCAGAAAATCGAATTCACGCTGGGATTCGATCTGGGACATTTATTTTTCGATACTTATGAAAATTTTGCTTATTTTACAATATTTTATAATACATAACTAGTGTAAAATTGAAAAAGAACATTTTTCTTTTGTGCGCTCATGAGGTTCTGCATAATACGTGCAAATGGAGTACGAGAAAAAACAAAACCGCACATTAAGCTTGAAATAATTCACTCTGCTAAGCAATTGTATGTGCTTATACATTGAGCGCGACTGTCGGTAATGAATCAGAAAATAACGTTGTACCGGTCTTTATATGCCTTACCATTGCAATATATTTACTGCTAAATTTATAGCTAGTTCATGTTGTATACACAGCTCTCACTATATTTCACTCAAAGTCTATCAAAGCTGATGAAATTTGAGCCATATAAATGTTGATCTCAAGTACGTAATAATTTGAATTTTATTTCTAAGAAAGTAGTTAGGACGGTTTTTTCAAATACTAGTACTTACGAAAAAAATTGTGCGATGTCTACTTGATTTGTTACCACGATCCATCACGAGATTATTGAATAAAGATCGCGTGCTACGATTGCGTAAATTTAAACAAAAAAATTTGTAGCGAAACGGTAACGAATCAGCAATAATTCTTTGATATATGAGTAGGCAAATGTATTGAATGCCGGAAAAATGAGGAGGAAAATAATAAAGCACATAATAAAACTGAAAAAAAGTCTTCTCTGACCGTATAAACGCGCAGACTATAAAAAAAGAATCATAGCGATAAGTCATCTATCGGGCTCAGCGTACATATTCGTATTCTTACACAGTTATATTAGTACTTAGTCAGCATGCCACGCGCGAGTCTGATTGGGCTCGGCAATCTCTAAACTTGAACTTGATCTTTGAATGTTTTCTTTGAACAAAATGCTGATTAATAAATTACTGATATTGTTGTTGTTGTCTACCATCAGTTATGAATATTCAATATCTTGCGTATATACAAAATTTGTCTAGTAACTACATATAATCCGCATGCGTATTGGAGTATTTTCAAACGAAACTTTGAATCTTTGTAACTTTCTATACGATAATAATGTAAGGAAATAAAATCTTCGAAACCTTCACTTTCTGGACGACTTCCAAATTTGCAATGAGCTCTCAGAAGCTACAAATTCTTTAGCACAATACAAAGTCGATTACATTGCACCCCGCTTATATTGCATGTGCCCCACTACATAACCGTCTGCTTTCCGACGATCAATCGATGACGCACTGCTCGGTCATCATTACATGAAAGCATTTTCCAAAAATAACCAATCAGAGTGGCTTTTTGATTGGCAATGAAATTATTTTATTTTGAAATAATATTCCGAAAGAAGATATGGCACCCGACTGTACTCGAGCTGCGAGACACAAAATAATCAGCATTCTACTGTGATATTATTTATCTCTTTATACTCTTATACGTATAATTTATCAATACTACACATGGTATTGAATCAATTCAATACTATTGGTTGCGTTGAAATAACTAAACAATGATAACATAAAGCGTCTTGCATAGAGTGCTTTTATGTTGAAATCGTCGATGTAGCTAAAATATTTATGCGAAATAGTTCCAAATTAGGATGCGTAGCATTGATTTACAACAACAATAATGTAATATTATATATTACAAAATTTTCCTGGTTAAAAATTTTCAGAGCTCATGATATCAGACTATCAGGCTTAAGATACGATTGGGAATTCCAAGCAGTTTAACGAAATACGCTGTGTTTGCGCCAATAACTAAAACCAATTTTTTTTTTATTGATAATGCATACGCGGCAATCTCCCTTCGACTCGATTGTCAATGAACTATCACACATGAAATGATATATGGTGCCAACCCATTCTCTATTACACGCTACTACCCATTGTATTTCTGCAAGTTTTTAGTGAATTAGTTTGTATGATTTACCAAAATTCATGGTTTTTTGTGTAAATTGGATTTGAAAAAATGTGAGATAAAGAGAATTGAATAATAATATAATTTCATATGCTTTTCATTTTTAGGAAAGAGTACTTATTTTCAAAAGTGATCAGCTACACTTACTAAAAATGTAGCCTCATTATGCTTAAAATTGATAATAATAGTTTAAAATTTCTTTATTCATCAATTAATGTAATAAAACTTTTGTTATTTACTTAACTCTGGTACTGAGAGGATGCGTTGAATAACGTGATTGTCAGTTTTTAATTAAAGCTTAAGCTGTTTGTTATTTGAATTTAATTGCAATTGATTAAACGATGGTATTCATACAGTAGCTTCACGTGAACAATTATCCTTAATTTTTCAATTATTTACTGAGGTAACATGATCGCAGAGAACAGTTGTTTCAATTTCCATTTACATATATGAGTAATTTTCTTCGAAGCCGTATATTTAAACGTTTCAACGCGATGTGTTAACAGAATTGATCAAATATTTATTATAAATCCAAATAACACAAAATAGTAATAAAAAGATATAAATTCTAATTATTTGCGTTAGAAAAAAAAAATTGGCATAAATGTATTATTACAACTTCAATGAGAAATAAAACAAATGATAACGATTATCATTAAGTTACTAACCTAAATTTCATTTTTGTATACGATATTGCGATCTTGAGATATTATCTTCGTGAAAGAGTTGATCAGAAGTGATTTATGGTAATAATTTAAAAATTCAACTCGATTTCTCTAAAGTGTAATCGCTACGCAAATTTTTATAGAGAGAAAGGATTGAATTTTTCAACCTAACCGGCAAAGAAAAATTCGAATAAAGTGTGTAACTTTTAATATTAATAAAAAAGCGTCGGACGAGCGATGATCTCTGTAGTTTTAGTACACTGGTATAAGATATAACGTAAATAAACACCATGCGATAATACGCCGACTGTTTGGAGCGACTCCTTGACATAATTATTTATTAAAAGCTTAGATAACAGACGATGTGGCTCTGTTTTCAGATGTCTGAAGTTCAATGCTATCTGGATCATCAAGAGATCAGCGGTATTTGCGGATTTATGTGCTTTATCATCTTTCGTGAATTCATGCAACTATCTACGAATCTGATTACTGATAATATGGTTTGTTGATTCATTCATTTTCAATTATTTAATGAAACATTATTTATTAAAATGCAACACAATGAATAAGGTATACAAAATTTTGAAAAAGCGGGTGAGAGAGGGGGGGGGGTGGGGGAGAGATGGAGAGTGAGAGTGAGGGATAAATACGGGAATTCTCAATACGTATTCTAACTCACACGCTCACAAAATATACCAACCACAATTGTATGCTCATACTATTTATGAGTTCGCGTTGTTCGGACGCGATAGAAAAAAAATCGAAGATATCAACGGCGCGCGTTGAGTATTGCTCTTTTATCTGTCAGCGCGACGACATGAGGTGATACGAAAATCACGTGTCTGTCTCCTGTATTCGAGACACTGACCAATTTCTTAAATTTCACCGATGCACTGATCCACACGTTTATCTCGAGAAAAAGATAATTGCGAAAGTTCAAGATTAATAATCACTTGAACTTTCGCAATTATCCTTTTCTCGAGATACATTTTCGAAAAACGGAATCATTGCAAATGTGTTCGTTATCGGTCGTTCGGTAATACTGCACGTGTCGTTCGCCCTCTTTTATCCCACTCACGTTGTTTGCTTTCTTTTCCTTCGCGTCTTCTTAACCCCCCCCCCCCCCCCCCCTTCTCTCTCACTCTCTCGCCACCCCCTATTGTTCTCTTTCAAGTACGCGTTCGATCGCACACCCATGAGACAGGTTTTGACTTTAAATATTGGAAAAATTGCATCGAATCACAAATTGCCAATTAATAAAATGAGTTTCCATTACAATTGACCGCAACTATCAATGAATACTTTACAGAAGACATAATAAAATTCATAAAATAGAATTTTTTATTGATGTAAATCATACGTGAATAATGAAATATTTTTATATAAAAGTAATTGTTAAATTAACACTAGCTACTAAAGCGCGCTTCGCGCGCAGATTGCACATTGCAATAATTGAATTTCGAACATTCTATACAATTTCAAATTTCGATATGAACAAATTCGAACGTCCGAAATTCGATACTAATTGACTTCACTTCGTCTATTTTTATTATATAGTGGATATAGACAAAATGCTATATTTAATATACGTTATCAACAAGAATGATTAGGTCCTATTTTTCTAAACACATCGAATCAACAGATGAGTACTTGATAAACTCTACAATAACGTTACACTTCATCACATATTTAGCCTGGAGAATTTCGAATACTGTAATGGTAAATTTTACTGCATATAGTTATAACTTTAAACAATATTGTAGATATGCAACATCGCAGCAATAAATTACTAAATGTGAATGTTTGAAAATAAGTATGACTGTTCCTTGTCCTTATTTCTTGTGCGTTATTCCTCTTTCACAACCTACAATCAATTGCTCGCTCATACAACTTTTTTCTTGCGATTTGATTAGCCCGGTCATGACGTCAATGCCATTATTGCTTATAGTGGTAGTGTACAATACTTTTTAACGAGGATTTTTTTATTTGTTGTTTTTTTTAATGTCTTCTTTGCTTAAGTTACACGCCAAGGATCATTCGCACGCACAATGCGGAAATCGTTGCTGCTTTGTAAATGTGCCAACAAAAAGTGGAATATATAATTATAGAAAATAATTGAACAACAAGTGTATAGACTGATTAGCATTTATCGCGACTCTGATAGCTTTCCGCGCGTACAAACTGCCTGCCTGTGCTCTACTAAGAATCCTATGTGCAAGTTTCGCGATATCTTTTATCAATGTATTTTTCATGACAAATTGACAGTTTGGAAATAAAACCATAATTCTCGCCTGTCAATTTAGCAAGAAGAACATTCACCGGAATAAATGATGACATGAAACTTAAAAAAAAATTTTGTTTACCAATTAAACGTGCGAAATGTTTTTCAAGATTTCAATCATCATTAATGTAGATTTTTAAGGAAAGCCAATTTATGTTTTCCATTGACTGTATAGTTTTTACGACTTCATCACAAAGAACAAAAAGTGGTTTTGACAAAAACAAAAAGAACTTTTGATAAGACCCATCTATTTATGTATGTACTTTGACGCGCAGAATCCACATCCGAGGTTGGAATTACGTACACACCCTCAAATTTTCGTTATTTTAATCGAGAAAGTCTTCATTCAACCCAATGGAAAATAGAGAAATCCAGCTTTGAAAGCATGACGTTAGATGCAAGAATTCGGATTCAGTGCGTCAAAACACATGTAGATCGAGATGTAGATAGGTGGGTCTTTTCAAAAGTACAGACCACTGTTTTCGTCTTTGTATTACGGTGTATTTTTAAAAAAATCCTTTTAATGCGGTTGTGGGAATTCTGTTATAAATGCGTAGGATGTTTGTCAAAAAAGGTAACTTTATTTAATAAGCTAAAACTGACGAT
>JAWWMK010000017.1:247525-259058 GCA_035047105.1 Galeopsomyia nigrocyanea | reverse complement strand
GAGAGCCGTTTTGTCTAAACATTTTGCCCGAGAGATTTTTATTACTTAAAAAATAAATAAACTAAAAATATCTGGTAGCTCCAAGGAAGTATTCCGCCAGAGCAGCTGGCAGCGTATTTTAAAATAATCTGCCAAACAATTTTTAATAACATTTCAAAATAAAAACGAATAGATTCGATTAAGTCGTTAACATGCTTATACAAACCGAACGTTTTACTTTCAGCCCTCAAATTTAGCCTTCTCGTAGCAAACACTCAAAAAAATGCCAATGCAAGGAAAACACTCGGAAAAGGGGTGCATTTATATTCGCGCAGCAAGAGGTTTGAAAAAATATCGAATAAATCTGGTTGTTGCCGTTGCGAGAGAGAGAGAGAGAATGCTACGAAATCAGAGTGTGCTGCAGATAGTAAGCGAGAGCAAAAGAAAAACAGAGAGAGAGAGAGAGAGAGGGAGTGCGAGATCGTTGGCCCATAGCCGCCTTCGAAGCTCTCTCGCGCATCGGCATTATTCTCCCGCAATCTGCGGCTGCTCTCTCGCTCTCTCTCTCTCTCTCTCTCTCTCTTCTCGACTAGTCACTCACTCGCGGGCTTCTGCCGCGCTGCTGCCGAGCGGTAAGCTGCGCACGTAGCTTCCGAAAGGTAAACTCCGAAAGTCCGAGACGAGATATTTGTCAGTGTGCTTGCTGGCGCTGTGTGAAAGCGGCTTTCTCCCTCTATCACATACACCGTATACGTATACCTCTATTTCTCATGTCTATATTCCGCAACGCCGCGCTATCTTTATCGTTCTGCCATTATGCCGCAGATATGGTATATACAGAGCCGGGACAAGTTGGACAGTTGCGAGAAAGAGCCGAGCTTTGATAGCGTGCGCGCGCCTAAGACGTCGCTTTCGGTTTCCTATACTCGCCTGCAGGATGCGACGCTTTTATATCGAGTTATATACTTGTTTTTTTTTTTTTTGCGACAGATCACTATATGCGCGCATGGTAATAAGATGGAGCGCGCATGCGAAGCAGATTGATATTGATGTTTAAAAAGCTTTTGTATTTGTTTAGCTACCCTATATATAGAGTTCTGATCTGAGTTTGACAACCTCGAGACGCGCGAGCTTTTATCCGGACTACACTCTATTTCATTTTTGTTTACTCTTGGTTGGATGTTTCTACGTCGTGGAAAATGTTGTAATTACGTTTTTTTTATGTGTGCGTCGTGGACGCGCGAAATGGGTCGACCAATGCCGCGTCATATATATATAAAATAACGTTAAGTTTATTTGGGAAAACGAAAGAGAAATCGTAAATTATTTTTGTACTTTGCAAAAAAAGTTCTAATTAAAAATTTTCTCTCTCTCTCTATCTCTCTCTCTCTCTCTCTCTCTCTCTCTCTCTCTCTCTCGTCTTGGAAACCTACTTTTACGCGCGCGCAAGTCTTGGCGAAAAAAGGAAGCTGCCGGGAACTTTTTGGACTAGAAAGGAATGGGTCAGGTGTAAACACATCAACGAGACTGTATGCTGTAGCCGCGCGATATGTGATTAAAAATACTTTGATGTTATTGCTATTTTTTGAAAGAATTAAAAAGAAATGCGTATAATGGGTACATGGGAAAAAAAAAGAATAATCGTATTTTTTTTTTGCGTTCAATAAAGAAATCACTAGTAATTCTCCGTCATTCCAAATGCAAATCATTGTAATAATGTTCTATAATTGTTGCTTCGAATCTCAATTGTATCGAATTACTTTATTAATCTTGAAAATCCATCACAAAGTGCACAAATCCACATATTTTTTAGGTAAAATTTAGAAAATAAAATTAAAAAAATAACCGAAAAATAAATAACATCAACAAACTATAACGTTGCAACACGACGCTACTGATCGAAATCCGTCTATCCTTCCGCGCGGATATAGACTTTGTGTTTCCAAAACCTCGAGCCGCACGACGCCGAAGAAGTCCGCCTCCAGCAGAAGGTAAAGGGGTGGAGGAGAGGGTATATGCGGATGGGGTGAGAATCAAAAGCGGGCGGTCGTCTTTGCTAACTTAAACAGTAGCTAACAAGTAGCGGCAAGTAATAATTGAGTAAGTCGAGTGTGTTGTCGGACGAGAGAAAGAGCCGCGACGTTGTCGTCGCCGTCGCCTCACCTCCACGCCAAGACCGTGACCAGAATTTCAAAACAGCCGCCGCAGACGACAACGAACTGCCACTATATATATACCGTGCGGCGGCTGCTACTTGCATTCGTATTCGCCGAGAATGCAGATTTATTTGTGAAAGAATCAACGACGACGGTTGAGTGTATACGCAAACAATGAGGGAAAGACTCTATATAGCAGCTGATTATTTGAATGGGGGGGAGTATTAACTTTTTTTCTCCGCGGGGCTCGTTTGCGCGGAGAGATCCGAAACGCTCTTTGAAGCACTTTGTTATGATTGCGCTTTCCGCAGACAAAAGAGGCGAAGTATATAATTGTTTTGTACGCGATAATTATGTGAAAGGTATTCTTTATTAAATTTTATGAAATTAAATTCCATTGCTCGTTATAAAGCAGAATAAGGTGTAGTAAAAGTATCGTGTAGCCACGTCGTGATTATTATACAAATTATTCTTAAACTTTTAGCAACGTTAACAATATAATAAGTAGCGGTAGAAATATAATTTATTTTCAGGAAATATCAGATTACAAAAAAAAACAAATAAGCTGCGATATATTTATTTAGCTATTCGAGATTTTTAGTTAAATAAATTTCATGTAGCTACGCCATTGAAAACTGAAATGTATGAGATATTTATGCAACGATTGTGAATTTTAAACGGAAAATCATTCTAAACTGAATAAATATGTAGTTATGCATGTTTTTAAATGTCACTTTTTGAGGTTATAAAAAAAACTAAATCGAATAGACTATAACTATTTCTATAGAAAAAGATAAATACAATGATAATTGTACGTTTGAACATTTTAATGAAATAGATTGAGAATGTGTAACTTGGAATGACAAGTCGTTCTGAGAAATAGGCAAACATTCCGCTCTCTGCTCTGCGCTCGCTACGAATGTGCACAACTATGCTTCCATTGCTTCCGCCCTAGAAGTGGCGGCGCCACTTGTCATTTCGCAGACTACGCGAGTCAAACGGCTCGCGGCCGTATGGCAAAGCAGACGTCGAGGATCGCCGCACACACATACCGTTGGTTATTTGACGAACTTCCCCGTGATATATATGTATAACACCTCGGCAACGGGAATAATAAACAACTCAACCTCGAAGCAACTCATGGAGGTGGACCAAGACACTCCTTCAACGGGCTACTCCTGTAAGTTTTTTTCCTCCTCTCCTGACACAACTTTTTTCTTCGTCGCTCGACGCGATTGCAAGCCATATTGGCTCGGATTTTTTTCGTCTCTCCTTCTCCTCGCAACGGTGTTTTTTAGCTTTTGCTTCTCGCGCGATCGACCGAACGTTTTGTCAACTGCTCTCCAACTGAGTTGTACAGAGCTTTGTTAAAGCAATGAACTGCGTTGATCGCGGCTTTCGTTTATTTATTTGTCGAGCGACGAGTGGAGAGAAAAAAAGCGAAGAGCTTGAGCCTCTTGGCGCTTTGTTTTTTTCACCTGCTCCTTGTTGTGGCGTTGTCGAGCGTAAAAAATGTCGACGGCTCGGTTCTTGGTAATTGCGGTCGTAGGCGTCCGTGAGAGAGCGACGATCCGTGGAAGTATATAGAGGTGCCGTCGAGTTAAATGCCTCGCTGCACGTCGACGATATTTCTTTTCTTAGAAAATATGGTCGACCGAGCTGATACTCTATTTTGTAGCGAGGCACCACTGATTCCCAGACCTTTTTTTTCTATCACGTTTCACATATCTTACGACGTCAAGCCGACGAAGGTATCGCTGGCGATTTGCTGATGCTCAATGGCGTCTCCGGCGAGGACGAACCGTCAGGTAATACGAGTCGAGTATTATATTTGCTTGGGCATTTAAATTTTTATTTTTTAAGCTTCTGTTGATTTCATTATTTTTTTCTCATAGTCCTTTTCTTGGTGGGAATCACAATAGATTAAAATTCAAAATTCATCGAATAATAAATAAATTCATTGAAACGTAAAACTTTATTTTTACATTGATCTAGCTCGTAATATTGAAAAAATCAAGTTCAATAATAAACTAACGATTCCAAAAATAATTTAAAATATTTCACAAGTTCTACGGAACTAGAGACCAATACTTTTCTGCAACAAAAACTAACCACAAAAAATTAATAAACTAAAAAATTAAATTAGGAGAATCGTCACTGGACGCACCACAGGCGCGGGGAACAGCGTCGACAGAAGATGAGATTATCAGGTATTGAATAATTTGATGACCGCTCTGGTTCAAAGTGCCTTCGATAAGTGTTATTCAAAATTCAATGCTTTGTGCAGCGTTTACGAGGTTTTCGTCAAGGATGGTCTAAACGACCAGCAGCAGCAGCTGGCAAAGCGGCTACCCGGAGTTTCGGTCGTTTCCGCCCTACCAGTTGGCACTCTCACCAAGCGTCACGTAATTTCAGCTTTATTGTTTTCGCATAAATAGTCAATTCGTTCGATAATTTATTATACAAAACGATCGCGCGATCCATGTATTTTAACTCGTCGATCGAGTAGGACAACGACGAGTGCGCGCTGGATCTGGACGCGATCGATGTTATCAGCGCGGACGGCGAGAATGACGAGGACGAGGTCGATGCCGCCGCCAAGGAAGTGATCGAGAGGGAGGAACTCGAGGTCCCTTGAATTTTCTTCGATTCTCGGCTTCTTTTGTGGAATACGAAGTTTTATTGATTTCATTACGATTTTTTTAGTCCATTTTCATTTTATCTGCGGTGATTTTCAATTCTGTAATGTCATTTATAATATTTTATTTTTTTATTCTTTACGCTGATAAAATTTCCACTGCCAATGCGTTCGTCAAATTTAAAGGGGCGTAATTTAATTCAACATTTGTAAAAATTACAACGGTGAAACTCATTGAATTGTAATAATTAAATGTGACTGATATGGGTGCGGATTATAACGTTAAATATTATCAGTATAAATCTGGTATAAAAAATTTCTCTTTCCCGAAACGAATATCTTTTCAATCGTGTATCCATTGAAAATTTACATATCGATTGCCAAGTGCGTGCGTGTGTGAATCTGTAATGTTATAGGTTATGAAAAAAAAAAAAAAAATTCGCGAATGTAAACAAACCTTTTTTTTGTTGCTTCAACAATTAATTTGTAAAAAGTGGTTCAGTAAAATAACTCGTGAAAAAAAAATCGAAAATGGATTATGAAACAGTAGATAAACTTACCGAAAGAAAAAAAAAACACGGAAATCGATAGTCAAATGAATACGACTTTAATTAAAAAGTTCTTTCCCTCGCGGTTGTGTGAGCGAGCTTGCGAGAGAGTATGGGGGAGTAAAGCTGGCGTCGCGGATCCATTTGTCAATTTTTCATTATAAATGGAATTGCAGGCTCTCCAATCAGCGGCAAATGCGTCGGAGGAAAATATGGCAGCGGCGGCGACGGCGAGCAGCAGCCAGTCTGGCGAACGACCCTCACCCACGTCAACGGCCGCTCAGCTAATTGATAAAGATGATCCTCGATCGAGGCTGCACTACGTCAAATACCTAAAGCGTGACGGCAAAACCTTGAAAATCTGGGAGTGTGGAATATGTGATTATTAAGCTTTTTCTTTCTTTTCATTCGTCATTAATCTTTTTTTTCGCTTTAATTTCACCATCACTGAAGTAATTAACTTTGATGAATCTCAAACATTCAAACACGACGATTAATTAAAAATCTGATGTTTGACGAACTGTTTCAATTAAAATTACACGCGTAGCTTTCGGTTAATTATGTTAAATTCAAATGAAAAATTATATATTACGTTTTTTATTATTTAATATATACAAATACAGATATCGCCGAATAGAAACAATTTTCAAAAGTATAAATGTTGTCGAGTAAAGCTATTTGTCATTGCCGCAGGCTCAAAGGAATTCCGTCACCAGTACACGCTGATGCGCCACTTGCCGACGCACACGGACGAGCGCAACTTCAAGTGCGACGTGTGCGGCAAAGCATTTCGGCAGCTCTCAACTCTCAGCCAGCACAAGGCAATTCACAGCGACGCTCGGCCCTACGTCTGCGAGTTTTGCAAGAAGACCTTCAACAGGTTAATTATATGCGATTTCTCTCTCTTCTCTTCTCTTCTCCGCCGTCGGCTCGGCAACTTTATACTTCTCGTTCCGCGTTTCATTCTCGAAAGTTCAGCGAGAGCAAATAGAAAGAAAAATAAAGTAAAAACCAATTTTTTTTTCTCTCTTCTCTCGGTAGGGTCTCGACTCTGATATCGCATCGAAAGACTCACTCGGAGCACAAGCCGCACAAGTGCCACCTCTGCGGCAAGGGATTTCATCAGAAAGGTGAGCAGTATAAGAGAGAAAGAGCAAATCTTAGCGCCGACGCAATTTGTACTTTCGTACGCGCGCCCGCGCGCTCTCTCTTTCTCATACTTCGACGGTTTAATCATTTACCCTGTTGTTTTTTTGTCGACTATCGATTAGTAAAGCGAGCGAGTATGAGCCCGCAGACGAACAGGTGAGAATCACACACGAGTTCTTCCTAGTTTTTAGTTTTTCTTGTGGGATTAAGGCGTGTTGGAGTGAGATTTTGTTTTATTTTTATTTTGCACAAGCATGGTTTTTTCATACTTGTTATTATGGCTTTTGGTGTTTATCATTTTAAATAATTATAGATTTTATGTCTTTTAGTGTTTATTATTTCCATAATTCTATGTTGATATTAGTACATCATTCAACTAGAAAACTAAAACTTGGAAAGGTCTACTCAACTGGATGCATGTTTTAAGAGTTGGTAAAAAAATTACCTAGTCGATTATTTACAACCATCTAAAAAGCTTTGTCTCATAACATTGGAAATCTGTTTTTTTTTTGTTATTGTTGTTAATTGTTCTCCCCAAAAGTTTACGTTATTAAAATATTAAAACTCCAAAATTAACACGGGCGAAAAGCAAATTACACACTCATGGTGCATCGCTAATTGAAATGCTTGCACTAATCGCCAGCACGAGCATCATGAATTCATAATCAAAACTGCAAGCTTAACCAAGCGCACCGCAATAAATGTCACAATTAACGCACACATACTCACACATACACACACACACACAAGCCTCTGCATTTACAAATGCACTAATGACCGTGGCATTTCACCGAGACACTTTCGCTCTTCGCCCCGTAGGCAATCTGCGAAACCACGTATTCACCCACACAAACGAGCGTCCGTACAAGTGCGATACCTGCGGCAAAGGTTTCAATCAGATGTCGAACCTCGTTTGCCACAAGGTCAAGGCTCACGCTCACGCCGAGAAGATGCAGTACTCTTGTGGCCTCTGCGGCAAGGAGTTCCCCCGGCGTTTCGCTCTGCGCTCGCACGAGGAGTACAAGCACGGCATCAAGTATCGTCAGACCTCGAGCTCACAAACCACAGCTAACGAACCGAGGACTTCCAAGAGGTACCTACTTGCTATATGCCTTTGCCTTTGCCTGTGTGTCTGTGTATCGCTACTTCGCTGCTTGAGACTTGAGATTATAAGTCTTTTTTTTTTTTCTTTAGGAAAAGCGTGCGAGTCGTGCAAGTTCCCGAGGATGAGCCGAATGGCTCTTTTTCGGATTCACGCGACAAGGATATGGATATGGTTATTGTTTTTTTTTAATTCGATTGCCTTTGTTTATTAATTGTAATTACTAGTTTGACTATAACCTTGTATTTAATTACAGACGGAGTTTATGGAGAATATTATTATCGATAAAATCGAGACCAAAGCGATGGAAGCTGCTTTATTACAAGGACAAATGCCCTTTGCACTATTCAAGCCTGCTAAGGGTATTCCCGTACTTGTCAAAGTTACACCTAGTGGGGATTTAAATCATGTAATGCTCTTGTAACTTCACGGTGAATCATGTAACACTCTTAGATGTACTTACTATTGCCAATACTGTGAAATTTAGTTGCTGACGCCAGCCACAGCGGACGACTTGAAAGTTTCGGAAAATATGGACTCCAACAATGCTCAACTCTCGGACGACGGATCTAAATCTATACAGATCAAAGTTCCTGTTGTGGCTACTGTCACTGAGAGACTCGAATCGGACGGCAAAATCAGTTTTTTGATCGAAGCGCCTGGCCCAGAACAAGACCAAGGTATATAAATTTCGTAAAAAATAAAAACGTATATTGCTTGAAAGCTGATTGTAATTAATATACTAATTACTTTTTTTAAATTAAAATTCCTACATAATGTTAGTCATTTTACATGTATATTAGCAAATTAATTACATAGCTGAACCCATAATATAAAATGACAATTTTACACTGTTATAGTTTATATGCTACGAAACATGAGGGCAAAACCAAGCTGGCATTCACCTTTGACCATATTCGTATACATATTCCCTTTCCTCCTTCCTTCAGACAATTTATTAACGCCGGTCGACTCGGTCTCGGAGGTGCTGCCTTGCGAGGACGATGTCGACTACTCCCCACCTGAATCGTTCCCAAGTCAAGAACAAAACCCGCCAGCATCAGCCGCCGAGTCCGTTACCCAGGAGCAACAGCAGCAGCAGCCGCTTCTCGAGTTGGCCGCGATGGGAGACATTCAGCTATTTATGCGCCCAACGGAGGACGGTCGATACGAGCCTGTGGAAAGCAGTGAAGCACGCCACTTGATTGCCCAAAACTCGTGCGACGTCAAGTTCTACGGCGCCGAGGAAGCTGAAGCCATTGTCAACGGTGACCTTAGCTATCTTCCTACTGGCATTCCAACGACCACGGGAGTAGAGGCTCTGCAAAATCAACAGCCACCGGAAATTATTGTACCCGATTCCAATGGAATCATGGTGCTCGATCCCAACAACGATCAGAAAGCCTTGACGCTCGGCGACTTGGAGATTCTTAATACAGATTTGAGGCAGATTCTTTTCAAGTGCTCGGAGGAAAGATTTGCCTCCGAGTCAGAACCATCTTACCTCACGCAGGCTAAAATCGATGAAATTCTCAATACGAAGCCAATGACGAACGAAAGCATGGCTAATGTTATGGACCAGAGTAATTATACTACGGGTAAGATGCTGCGATGTTGGTACTTAATTGTTTGCGATTCAAAATCTTTATTTCAATTTAAAATATCAAATTTGTTATTTTTAGTAACCAACTCTATAACAAATTCAAACGAGCTGCCGAGTTATTCAACGTATCCCACTGAAATGCAGACAATTACAGCTTCATCATTGTATAATAGACATCCGCAACATCAAGCATATCAGTATCCAATGTCAGTACCGCAGCAGCCCATATCGTATTCCAAAAATAATCAAGGATTCACAGACGAAGAGATAAGCGCCATTTTCGGCGAAGAATATCCGTCTGCAATTGATTATTCTGTACTTACCGAGATAAACAATCGACTGAGAGCACCGGATTTCGATGACGATCCGGAAGCTATTTTCCAGACGGGAGCCAAAGTTGTTGCGCAGAGAAATCCCAATTCGCAAATGTTCGAAAATGCAATGGAAAGGCAGTACGAGCGTGTGATGAGTCCTATGAAGCCGCCTGACGTTTCATCCTTGGATTTAACAACGCAACTCGATGACTTGAAGTTCTTGAACACCTACGATCAACTTCTCAAAAGTTCAATGTGCGAATCGAGTCTTCCAAGTATTCCACCTTACAATTCGCTTGGTGCACCGTTGAGCTCGCTTATTCCTGATGAGATGAAGAAAGATTTTCCGTTCGAGGCCAAATATTTCCCGTCGGAAGATTTTGAAAACAAGGAAAATAATAACAAACAAGTATGTATAAATATTTTCTACTCGATTTTTCATTATGCTTATTTATTATTATTTTATTACCATCGCTGATTACTGAACGTGAAAGTTGATCATTTCCGTTCATTTTCAGTTCAAGAGTTTCGATCATTTAACTCCGGATGGATCATTCGGACAGAATGGCAGTGCAATAGTCAACGCGCTATCGAGCGTTGAGAACTTGTTAGAAAGAGAGCAAGATAAGCTGAAAATGGACGCGGGAAACTTTTTACAAGTAAACAAAATCGAGAATGACGATTGGGCGTTCGAATTCAGTTCTCTGTTTTTTACATAGGCTTGCAGTCCCTGTGGTCCAGCTGATTTTCTTTACTTTGAAAATCGCTTCACCGACAGAGATGTTGCGAGTAGTCCCTCTTGCTCATTGGAGCGGTTCCCACAAGAGAAAGAAATAGCGGCAGGTTCGTTACCAGATTTGGATTGTTGAAAAGAGGTACGGGATCTTACGAGATTATTGTCGAATCTTGGTAAGATTAGATTAGTGCGATCGATGCGAATCGACTGATTTTTATTGCGTAAATAGCTTGTGGGTCGGATAAGAATACGTAAAATTTTTTACATATTGTACTCGATTATTACTATTTTTTATTGATTCAGAAATTTATTATGTAAGTTAGTCTATAGTATGATTTTTGTCGAGAATTGTGCATGTGTCAAGTTGGAGATGATTTTTAAAAACCTGTTGAGACTTATTTATTATTTTGCTTGATGGAAATTACAAAAAATATTTATCGCATTTGATTAATGAACCCGGACTTTTAATCACTGATTATGTTGCCTGCAATGATTTTTTTTATTCCCAAAATCTGATATCAACGATTTATAAGTATACATTTGATTGCCATACTATTAATCCAATGAAATTTTAATTCAATGAAATTGAACTTACCGAGATGAAAATAATCAAATTAATATATGACAATCCCTTGTACGGATCTTTAAATAATTCTTTGCGATCCAAGCCTTACAATTATAAAATATTTATTAACTGTTTTCTTAAATACTTAGGGAAATTTTTTTTATTAATTGTGACAAGTCTTACTTGTTTATGATAGTTTTAAGAATTTTTGAAGTCTAAATTACCATGTGCTTAAAAGCTCATCCATAGATGTGTATTTTAAACTGTCGAACACTATTGTTGCCGATACACTTCTCCTTAAATAAAAATTTACGAAATATTTATTATCTAAATGTCTGCGTCAACGAAACTTTTATGCCTTACTTCGCAGCGTGATCATTGTAAATTAAAGTACATTTCATTAACTCAAAATACGGAAGTTTTAATGCTTTCGCTGTGAATTATAGATACGTAAACATAGCGCTCGAAAAGAACAGTCAATATATTGTATACAACAGAAGCTCGCCCTAAAAACAAAAGTTTTCCGGTTTGACGAGGGGTGGTAGTACCGAAGCGCAAAGAAAATTATTAAATTACTATCGATTCCATCGGAAAGGAAAGCGAACACATGTTTGTCGTATCTACACTTTCCTATCTCACCGAAGACTCAATTCAATCTCGGCGCCCGGCCTCTCTCTCTCTCTCTCTCTCTCTCTCTCTCTCTCTCTCTCTCTCTCTCTCTCTCTCTCTCTCTCTGTCTATCT
>JAWWMK010000017.1:188442-238028 GCA_035047105.1 Galeopsomyia nigrocyanea | reverse complement strand
ATATATATATATATATATATATATATATATATATATATATATATATAAGGGGGTAGAGTGGAGAGAGAGCAAATACATGAGTATTTCGCGTACAACATATTGGTAATAGTTAGTTGGACGAAGTCGGTCGCGGGGTGGAGGAGGCAAAGCCTCTTAAAAGATGAAATTACGGCATTGCTATTGGGTGAAATATGAGAGAAAAATGCGAGGAGAGAGAGAGAGAGTGAGAGAGGTATAAAGGGGAAAAAGGAGGAAGAAGAAGGTGGCATCCACGAGATATTCGAAAGGCGCTGTGCTGCAGCAGTAGGAGCTGCTTGGCACTCCGCGCACATCAGATAAATTTTCAATCGGGCAAATTCTGAAAAGACGCGCCGCCGCTCGCGCTCGCGCGAGTTTTTGCTGGCTCTCTCGCTCTCTCTCTCTCTCTCTCTCTCTCTCTCTCTCTCTCTCTCTCTCTCTCTCGCCCAACAAGTTTAAAAATCGATGCTACCATACGCGCCTCCTCCTATATACGTGTATGTGTGCAGCACTGACGAGTTCGATCTCGTGAATAGGGAAAATGGTAGGTAAGCTTGCGAATAGCATTGCGCCGAAAGTGCAGATTTAGATTGTCCGCGACGTCAACAACGAGAGAGAGAGAGAGAGAAAAAAAAAAAGTGATTTCGTGTTTATTTAAAAAAGAATATATATGTATACCATCATAGAAGGCAGTTTCGAAAACGATAGGCAGCAGCGGCAGTGCGAAAGAGGTGTTCAACTGCGCGCGCTATTGATGCATAATTGAATGCGCCCGGCGTGTATTAGAATTTAAATACGTTATACGGCTATATAGCGCTTGCATGTGTGTGTGTGTGTGTGTGTGTGTGTGTGTGTATGCGGGAGATCATCTATTATTGAATATTCACTTGAAATCCGTTCTACGTTTGATCAAACATTCATTTGACGGATTGAATATGGGCGCGCGTTCGAGCTTTGAATGCCGAGAGAATGATATAAAAAATATAAAGACTCTTTCCGCGTTTATTTGAAAAAAAAAAAAAAAAGTTTTGTTTACAGCAAAAAAAATTCGAAAAATTTAATATAATAATTTGGCAAATGCACTAATTTTTTTTTCTGTAACGGTGTAATGAACGCTGGCGAATGTAACTCGAGAGTGGAGAAAAACTAACGCATTTCGCGCACGCCGCGGCACCCATTCACTTTTCTCTCTCTCTCTCTCTCGGTACACAAAACAGCCACTAATGAACTTTTCCCATTAGCCCTTGGTATAGAGTAGCGAGAAAAGAAGCAATGGCGCAATAAAAGAGAGTAAGTAAGAGAGAAATAGCTGAAAACAATCGAAAAGAAAGGTGTAGGGAAAGAGTGAGTTGATGCGCGGTCGAATCGTATGTACACTCACAGGTAGAGAGAAAGAGAGAGAAAAAAGGCATACGCCATTGGAAAAAGAAAGCCTTCGGAAGATTTTTCGAATG
Organism: Galeopsomyia nigrocyanea; assembly: GCA_035047105.1. Lineage (NCBI taxonomy): Eukaryota > Metazoa > Arthropoda > Insecta > Hymenoptera > Eulophidae > Galeopsomyia > Galeopsomyia nigrocyanea. The sequence continues at coordinate 236,556 of JAWWMK010000017.1, read as the reverse complement.
CAGCTCACGTAGACGGTAAAACGCCCCCATGATTCAATTCACATCAGCCGCCCCTGCCTGCCTTCTTCTTCTTCCTTCGTTCCTTCTTCTTCTTCTTTCTTCCTCTTCCTGCTACTGCATGCCCTGCTTCGTATGTTTCTGCAGGCCTCTTCATTCTCTCGTGGTTCTTCCCTGCAGTCGACTTTTGAGCGCTGTGTCAACTCGACTACTTACTTCGATTGTTTGGCTGGCTTTTCTTCTTCTTCTTCTTCTCCTACTACTTTCGCGTTGCATTGTGTGCCGCGCTGCTTTCGCATTCAGTCACTCGCGCAGCTTGAATATACATGTCCCCCTATTCACATTTGACACTTAACTCGTTCGCCGCGAGATAGCTAATTGTCGTCGAAACTTTTGGCGAGATTATCACCGCACTTGTTTACCGTGTGCTTCTCATACGGTGATTAATTACTCGCTCGCTACTTCATTTTCGCGTATATACATTTTGCCGCACAAAGTCTCTCTCTCTCTCTCTCTCTCTCTCTGCCTTCGATTGATTTAACGACGCTTATCAATCTTGATCAAATTTGCATTAGACGCGCTCACAAGGGATTTCCAATGTCGTATATACCAAAGTAGTTTTCCTTTTTTTTTATATTTCAAATCCTTGGCTGTATTACATCTTCGTCAACTTGACAAAATCTTCTTGCGTCGAATAATGCCCGATTTATATTCGTTTAATTGAAAAGCACAGCCTCCGTAGCTGATCCGACGCTGAGTATAGAGAGGTATAAATATCAAACGAATTTTGACGAGCTTTGCGCGTTGTATTTCTGAAAGTGATATTTCGGATCGCGTTTTCTCAGCATTGTCGAATTATTAAATCTAATAATCCGCAGTAGTCGGGTTTATTATTGCAATCTCAACGGTTAAATTTGTATTCGGCCGATATCGCAATCGATAAGTAATGCGACTGAGATATCAATTGGTAATAATTAACAAAAATCACTGGAGTGCTATAATCAGAGTTCGCCGAACAGATCGATGCGATGGGTCAGCATAAAGGGAAGAGCTTATTGAAATTAAGCAGTAATTGAGAAGGCCAATGGCGCCGTGAATCAAAGTGATACTCGAGGCGCTGCAGCAGCAGCAGCAGCACGTTGGATGGAAGAGGGAGCTTGAAGGGGGGAAGACGTTCCGGCAGCTAAGCGTTTATTTCGGGGGGAGTCACGTTTCCCTCGAAGAGGCCACTTTCCCCGATAGCCGTATACTAAACCTTTTAGTCTAGTTAGTCCCTTTACTCGCCCTCCAATTCCAAATAGTTATACCGAGCGAGAATGAACGGAAAACAATATATATATGTATTTTTCTTCGTAATATATATCCGTTGTTGTCGATAAACAACGTATACGACACAGATGATTGTGTTGGGTCAAAAAGGCCGCCTTACGCGATTCAGCCTTGAAAAATTGCTGAGTGTAGGTGTATATTCTTTTTTCTTGTTTTTTTTTATGGGCGGAGAAAGTACCGCGTCAACAAGATTTTCGATGCTCCGCGTGTGCGCGAGTGCGGGGGACATAGGCCGTGTAGTTATAGTAGTGCGAGCCGAGCGAGCTTTTTTTTTTACGGCGAGGAGCTTTAGCGGCATATTGAAGACGAAGAAATCAATTTGCTTGATCTTTATACGCGCGTATCTCCCGAATGTCAATGATCTTCGGATATAACGAGATTTTTTTCTCTCTCGAATTTATTTTGGAAAAGAGGCTGGATTGAATGTTTTTCCTTTCGTTTTTTTTTGTTGGTTATTGAAAAATATCGTTCGAAGGTATCTTTTTTTTTAGTTTGCTTTGAAACTTCCAATTTCCATTTCGTTTCAGACTCAATATAATATCAATCAATCAAAGCGTTTGGTCTTCTATGGCTATCGATTGGCTCTATTTTTATTTTGTTTTGGGCTTTTAGTCGTCTATAAATATTTTACTTTTAACAACCTTGTAAAGATTTTTTTGCTGTGGGATTGGAACGTATTTTAGTTTTATTTTTTGAGCACATTTCGTATACGCTTTTATCTAATTTATCACTTGGTAATATTTTTAACTAAGATACTATTCTAGAGCTTTTAGAGCCCGCACTTACAATGTCTATATCTGGGATTAACTAATTCAGCTTTTATTTTTTTTTGCAAGATTTTATTTTTGAATTTGTATAAATCTTCTAATTTACATTGTTCAGGTGGATGGATTTTTTATTCCAAAATTATTATATTGATTTTGAATATTCCAAATCCTGGTATGCCAATTTTTACGAAAATTTGCTGTAAAATAGTTTCATAAAAATGAATTCTTTTCAAACATGTCACTTTTCATAATTATGTCATAAATATTATCAAATATTTCAAACTTTATAAGTGAATTCCAATTTTGTAACTTTTGATGGTTATGAAAATTACAAAAAAAAGGTTAATAGTGTCAACTCAATTGAGTTATCATCCTGATTTATATATGTTGAAGAAATCGATTGGATGGTCTATCGATCTACTGTGGGCATGGTTACTGAGATGCAAAAAAAAAACAAGTAAATTTTTTTGGTGATCTTTCATCGGTTAGATCTGATCCGATGGAAGTTCGCTGACTGTTTCAAGCTTTTCATTTAAAAAAAAATAATCGTTATTATGACATAAAAATTACAAATATGTTTGCATTGGCTACATAGTACAATAACGACTATGAAATCCTTCAAAAATCCTTTGAAAGTACGTGTCAATTACGGGAGATGCCGCTATAGGCTAGAAAGATATTATTTATCTCGATCTAAATATTTTTAGGATATTGAATCTCGTAATATTAAGATCGAAATTCGTTGTATGATTCTAATTGACCTATGTATACAACAAATCTTTACTTCTCAACTTTTCAAACTAGACGTATGAGTATGAAACAAGGTATTAAAATGCAAATATTTCCCCCGCCTCTGTCTAGACGTGATAGTTTGAATTATCAATTCTAACTGTTTTCCAATATCAAAGAAAAATCTCGCGGATACTTGATGCATTAAAAATATAATTGACGACCGAAGGATCTTACGAAAGTAAGTCTAGGGTATCCTGTCTAGACAACGAGTATTTCAATAAATGCAGAATCATTCGAAGAAAGAATAAAAAAAAAAAAAAAAACAAATAGCCTCTGAAAATATTCCCGTAGCGCAGATACGTGCCTCGTCGACAAGCCTACACGACCATTCTTTCGCTCTCAAAGCCTTTTCATCCCCGTCAAATCCTCACCCACACATACACACACAGACACACAACGTACAGTCGATATAGCATTCTAGTCGTGAGCACGTAATAACTGATATATCCCAATAAATAAGCGAGGAGTCACGTGTTGGACTATACGTATGTATATATACATATATATGTATACGGACAAAAAGCTGCTGAGCGCGCGCCGTCACGCGCGAAAGGCTTAATAACGCTGCATTCCAGGCAGGCAAGCGCAAGCACGCGGTTAGCACACCTGAGGGATTTTGAGTTATGACCGGCTAATGCGGTAATGTCCGTCTCTCTCTCGGTTGGCGAACGGGTTGGTGGGAGGAGAGGATGGAGGCTAGCATTAATTATTACGAATCCAAAACTCGATTCTCACCACCAGCTCCGAGGCTCCGTGGTTGCATGCAGCGCTCGCTAGCTCGCTCCTTATTCGTATACTGCGAGCGCGAGAATTACCATGCATATGGCTTTTTGCCTTGGCTACCTACTACTAGCACTGCGGTCTTGCAATTTATTGTTTATTATCGGCAATTATAACCCAAAGTATGATCAACAATCATCCGGCATTTTCGACTTTTTCGACTTTTTCGTTTCGCGTACACTTCTGAAATTTCATTACTTAAGAAAAAATTTCGAGCGTTTATAAATATATATGTAACTATGCATATTTTTTTTTTGTTGGAAAAAGATTGAATATGTAGCAGGAGAAAAATCGACACAGCGCGGAGTACGCGGGCACATATACGAAATTCAATATTGTCGCATACTCTGCAAGTATAACACTATGTGTAAGATGAGTTTTAGTAGAGCTTTTTCCAAGAGCAAACCTTATTTTTCCGATGGAATTTCTCATGAGAATGCCTATAATATATTTCGATCCGCCTTCCAAAGAAAGAGCAAAAAAAAAAATTTTGTTTTTGCAAACAACAACGTTTATTTTACATTGTACAGCGTTTCGGCGAACACACATGCGGATGCAAGTAGTGCGATAAAAAATTTACGTTGCAATGAAATGTCAAAGCCGTCCAAACAGATACGCATTTCGAATAAATTTTATATTAACAAAGTATTCGAGTACATAAAATGCGGTATTGATAAGGTTACGACTGCTGTGGCACTTACCGCTGGCAATGAAAAAAGTGAGAGGTGCAACGCAGTGCCGGTAAACGCATTTGGCAAGTGAAGGAAGTGCAGCCGAAACAAGAGGACGACCTTGAAAGTTCCGGCAAAGAAAGAAAGAAAAAAAGATTACGGAAATACGCGTACATCGTGGTGAATTACCTCGACAGTGAAAAAAAAAAGAAGAAAAATATGAAAAAACGATAGTAAGGTTTTCGCTTGCGTGCGATTATACCTTTCGCAGACGGCTGCTCTGCGGGTATAAAAAGCGCGGTTCGTTCGGCAAACTGCATCAGTTCTCAAAGTGCCTTTGAGTAGCAGTCCAGCAACCGCGCACACAACAAACCACAAACAAATCAAGATGTTCTGCAAATTGGTAATCATCGCTGCTCTGGTGGCTTGCGCCGCTGCTTCAGCCAAGCCAGGATTCGCCTCAGGTCTTGCGATCGCAGCTCCCATCGCCACTAGCGCCATCGGCTACGGTGCTGGTCTTGGCTATGGAGCTGGTTTGGCTTACGGATCTGGTTTGGGATATGGATACGGCGCAAGGATCGCCGCTCCCATCGCCAGTAGCGCCATCGGCTACGGTGCTGGTCTTGGCTACGGAGCTGGTTTGACTTACGGATCTGGTTTGGGATACGGATACGGCGCAAAGATCGCCGCTCCCATCGCCACCGCCGCCACCACCATCGCTGCACCAGGTTTGGCTTATGGCGGTTTTGGCTTGAACGCTGGTCTTGGCTACGGATATTCCGGACTCGGCCGCAGCTACGGTTTCGGATACGGTGGTTTGGGCCTCGCTAGAGGTTACGGATACTCTGGATTGGCTGGTGCCGGTCTAGGATACTCTGGACTCTACTAAGTCGACGCATGCTTGTACAGACGGATGAGTTTACACATGACATCTGATTGATTTAATTGTTTCTCATTCTGCGAGAAATGATGATTTTTCGTGAACTCAGTGTAATATTTTGTACAAAAGTATTTCGTATCGAAAAAATAAATTACTTTTTTTTAATATACATTGCTTATTTTCAATCACTAATCACCTTTTATTCACTATTAATATTTTAATTTGAAATTTTTTACACTTTAAGAATCAACAAATGAAACGAAACGAAACTTGTTAAAAATTCATATAAATTATACACTCCAAATCCAGTTTTTTTATCATTTGTATAAGACTGACAAAATTAAACTAAAATACAATCAAATTATTTGGTGATGATTTTCACAATATAAATAAGTGATCAGTCATATAAAAATTCGTAACAATTAGTTTTTAAACATACATATCTATTTATTTGTAACTTTCATATTTATGAATCTCGTCTTTGTCTCGTTTTTTTTTGGAATACACGAAAACATCGAGTTTTCTTTTTTCCATTTGTGAACAAGACATTCAACAAACTGCGCTGGCGTAGGGCTTTAAACATAGGAGAGAGCGGAAAAGGTAAGAAACATATCCGGCAACCGAGAAAAGCACTAAACCGTGCGATAGCGTCGTCGTCGACGTCGCCATTTGGCCGCAGAATAAGCTCACCTTTTTCACGATTATTCTTCAAGAGCCATGCGCGCGCGCTCGTACAACTCTTATATACCTTGTGCGTGTTTTGTGTACCAGCAAAGCGCGAGACTTGGCATATATAGCGAGTCTCCGATGAATAGCAGCCCAGGAAATCAGCTTATGAGCCTATATACTCGACTCGTGCTCGCTCTTTCATATTTCATACATGCCGTGGTGGAATTTTTCGCTTCCTTTTTTTCAATTCAGAACAAAATAGATTTTTTATCCTTTCTGAAAATTCGATGCTTTTTCGATAATAGAATTTTCAATTCGTAGATTTGGTGCTTACGAAATGTAACTTGTTGTGTAATACAATGATTTTTTATAATGAAGATTGGATTACAAATGGAAGATTTGTTTGAGTGCATATACCATTTTAAATCAGTTTTTTTCCCAAACGTCACGGCATGAATATGTGAATCTTGCTTGTTTTTCAACTCGAATCTTCAATGACAGGGAATTCTCGAAATTATCATTTCTCCATTCAATGTAAATTTGCAATCATAACAATGTTGTGATCAATAGTCGTAATTTATTTTCGATATCGCTACTTTACTTGTCATTTCTTACCTTGACTGAAAAAAAAATGAAAATCGAAAAAAATGAGAGAAAATTTTACATCTTGATCACTATATAAAGTAATTGTGCCATCGTATTATTAATATTGCACGATAATCGGCATAATTAATGTACACCCGAATAAATATTTGATTCTGACCGAGTCGAGTAATCAGAAAGTGATGAATTATTCAACTGCGTGGTAAATTCATCCTCGTTAATTATTCGCAACGAACTATAAATATTATATTCGACAATGCGACCGCGAACGAAAAAAGAACGAGAAAAAGCGTCTTGAGAGTGCAACGAAAATAAATTATTCGTAACGCCAAGCTTATTATACTCGACAGTGTGTTTTACCATCTCGATGCTGGCAACGTATATAATTCTTGTAAACAGTTCACTCTGGAAAATTCGCAGAGCCGAAACTTGAAATAGCCATTAAACGCGATTCGTTCGTGCGATGTATAGTTGGGTAAATCGCAATACGCGATATATGTATATATTCCGGCGGGAAATTTGAGCCAAGCGCATAGAGTCATCGGGGATAATGCAAAATGAAATTGTCACGATAATCGTCGACGAACGGGTACACCGCGAGCGGATAAGCCCTGGACAAGTATCGAATTCTCTCTCTCTCTCTCTCTCTCTCTCTCTGTCTCTCGCTCGCATTCGGGCTCGTGACAAAATCAAAATTATTTCAGCACACGCATACACACACGTACACATACACATACATACGCGATCGATCCTTTTCAACGTGTGTTTCGCGCCTCATCTACATGTGAATGAGCTGCGTCGAGTTTTGCATTCTTAATTGGTTCTCCCTCCATCTTTTTTTTTTCTCCCCCCCTTTTTTTGCCAACACCTCGACGAGAATTCACTGAATTTGCAAATTATCGACTGCTGTCAGCTTGGGAATTGCGTTGGTCGTCAGCGCGTCGATCGACACTTATTTCATTATAGATCGCGCGTAAAGTATTTTCGTAAAAAAATAAATAAATAAACGAAACTTTATTATCACGTGCAATCGAATGTCATTACAAGTTGAAAAGAATTAAAAAAAAAAGAAATAAAAATGGTTTCCATTACACGAGCGAAAAGCTCGTCATGAAAAAAAGAGATTGCGCGAGCGTTACAATTTTTTTTTTGTTAAAAGCGTCGATTGAAAGCCATCCATTGCAGCAACAATAAAAAAAGAGAGAGAGAGCGAGAGGAAAAGAGTGGGCGCATCCGACGATAAACAAACGCAGGTGCTAGAAAAACACGAGGCAAAGTAAGAGGATAGTGGAATAGGAGGAGGGGGGAGCTGATTGCATACGAGCTTGAATCCCAATAACGTAACGGCGTAAAATCCGGATAAATCTGCAATCTGCAAACAATGCCCTTTTCCCTCCTCCCCCCTCTCTCTCTCTCCTAAAATGTTTCCAACCGTCGGGGCTAAACGATTACAATTCCCAATGTCGCGCAATCGCACATGCCGCGTATACGTATACACAGTCGATACGCTTGCGCATATTCATGCTTTCGCTATATAACGTATACGCATGCGACGCTCGCATGCGAACCTAATCTGCTTTTGTTGCGGCTCACGTCGAATAAGAGTAGCGCTCTCTCTCTCTCTCTCTCTCTCTCTCTCGCTCTCTCTTGCCTATTAACCGCTTATATTCATTGACGATGAGCCGCTAAGCGACAAGCGCGCAAACGCCACACAACTTAGCCACAGATTGCTAACCAACCCCGGCCGCGTTCTCCTTTATCCCTGGTCTTATGATATTGCGCGGATTTTCGAATTTTAACCGACGTTTAATCGGCTACGCGCGTTCTGTATGTATGTGTGTGTGCACACTGTCGATTGCGATAGTGCGGTTTTGCGCCCATTTAAAGCCTCGTTATGCGGTACTATAATTTTCGGTATTGCTATTTTGATTTCCTCGGTTTTATTCGCAGTTTCCTCTTATTCCTTTTGATATTGAAAAATATTAGTATTCATTGTCGTTTTGCTAATTGAAGGACGAGACGCGATGAAAGTAATAGACTTACGCATAAAGAAAAAAAAATGATACATGAAACATAAAACAACATTGAACAACGTAACGTTAGTTTATATTCTACGCTTAATAGAATTAAGAGACAATTTATACCTGAGAGTACCAAGAATCTAACTTCTATATTAGAATTCAAAACGACTGTGCATGATCTGTCGAGAAAATATTGAATCATATATGCTTTAACCCTAAAGATATTTCTTATCAGAAATTAACATATTATTATAACAATTTGAAAAAAAAGTTTTCCCAAAAGCGACATTTAGTTTAGTACACATTGAAAACTTACTAGTGAATAATCGAACGCCATCTCTTGGCGACGTTGATTATTACTTGAATAACTTTTTTTTTCAAAGTATCTTAACAATCGATTGAACAATACGTGTCCATGATCCTTTATTTGATTGGAACAGCATAGATTTTTGTATGTTTGCGATATTACCGATATTGGTCACGAATAATTCATTTTAATTGGCCTCTTCGTTTCGACATCGAAATCGACGTTATTTGCCAGATTCAAAATTAATTATTTGCATTACAGCGTATCTCTACCGATCGAAAAGTACATCTATATATCTCGCGCAAAAGTAATAGTAAAACCAAGTCAAGACCACAAACAAAGAAACAGAGAAAATCGGCGGGTTCAGAACCTAAAACGAGAGAGAGAGAGAGAGAGAGAGAGCTATAGTGTAGCAAACTCGCCCAAGAGTAAGTTGGCCTTGCGCCGCGAGTTGGCCGAACAATCGCTAGCCAGAACGCGAGCCCGAGCGACACGCAGTTGAAAGTGGTGCGCGCGCGCGCGCGCGCCCGGCTATATGGTGTGCACTAATTTTCCTCGCGCTCGCTAACGAGCCCTTTGAGGTCATAAGTTAGCCGAAAGCAAAAGGGAGCGCGAAGGGGGAATGAGGGAAGGTTTGGGGCAGCTGCTGCTGCTGCTTTTAGCGAGTGGGCAAACACGTGCGTTGCCCCCGCACACATACACAGGCAGACTGCAACTGCCAGTATACTGCGAGAGAATTCCGTTTTGTGATGATGTCCCCTCCCTTTTGCCACACGCGCGCAAAAGAGACCCACCTACCGTTCTTATCGTCGAAGCGGCTGCGACGGTGGTGGTGGTGGTGGTGATGGTGTAGCAGAGGGAGAGAGAGAGAGAAATCGCGGGCGGCAGTGGCAGTGCGCGCGCGCAGGCGCCGCCAAAAAACCTCCCGAGCGGAGCCTTCAAAGGCCAACGTGCCGCTAGCCGACAGCTCAGTCGCAAGCCCGAGCTCGTCGCAAGCACGAGCTTCGCACGACGGCCTCTCGAGCTCTGTAGCTAACTATCTATTTAACTATCCGTATCTTAGGCGCATTCTAAACATATTTGAACTCTTGGAATATTCGTAATTTTGCCCCGTCGATGAAACGCGTTTGTGATCGTTCGAGGAACTTGACTGTGTGATTTTTCAGAGAAAAAGAAAAGGAAAGAAAAAGAAAAGTGTGAAGGAAGCTTTGAGAGCTTTTCCGAGTCCAAGCGTCAACCTTGAAAAGCTCGAGGATAAGCCGTTTCTCAGTCGAGACGACGACGACGACGACGGTGAGAAGCGGCTTGAGCCGATTTTACGGGGCCGTGAACCAGAGCGGATCCCCGAATAATTGAGGGATATATCGTCCCCGAGTATAGGACCTTCAACACCCGATGCGGCTAATTGGAGCGGCGCGTTAGCCGAAGGAAATAGAAAAACAAAAAACCTCGATCGTCGTAATAGCTAAAAGAGAGCTGAGCGCGATGAGAGTCGACGATCGACTTCCGGTCGCCGGCTGATAATCGAGGCGCTCGCTTATAGAGCACTCGTTGCGCCATTTTACATCATCGATCTCCGAACGCGGAACAGAACATCGGCCAAACTTCAGTACCAGACAACTCCAGACGATGCAACTGTTCGGTATGGCGAACGCGAGCTACCGCTCGATTATGCTCTTCTGTGGAATTGTCATCCTCGCTGTTCTCCAAGGTTAGTTGATGTTTCTTTACCATCTTTCGATTGGCAATTGTTAGTTTGATTGGCGTTCTTTGGATTGCTATGGTTGCGGATGTGGATCGGTTCGCTTAGCTGTGTGCTTTTTTTTGTTGCGATCAATTCGATTTCAGCAAAATCACTTATTACGGCAGATAGTGATATATTTTTATCGGAAATCAGTAAAATAAATGATTTTGCAAATCAAACATTGCAACGCTTATTCGAAATTTTCCAATAATTGAAATATTTGACGATTTTGTCAAATCAAATCGTGCAAAACTCGATTTACGCACAGCAGTTATTTGTCAGTAAATACCAATTACCTGAAAAATTCATTGCATGTTTTCACTTCCGATCGTTCCTGCAAACTGCGCGAGAATTTAATTATTCCAAATACTTCGAATATTACACTGGGCAATGTGCGTTTGAATGATGAAGATATTCACTGAGGGTGGCAATAAACAGTAATTTTAACTCGCGTGTAAAGTGTGATAGAATTTATTTCGCTGGAATATGTGTTTGAAATGAATCAATAATTTTGAATATTTGCTTTTTCACGTAGAGAATGCATTCGTTGTTTCATTTCAACCTAACAATTCTCTTGATGAATTGTTATTACAAACAAGCTAAAATTGAATGTTTCAAAACGTATTTTTATGCTACCTTTTGCATTCATATTTAAAAATTCTGAAAATCTGAAGAACACTTAAGAAAACCAAAAGATATGCGTGAAAATCGAAAAATCGGATTTACGTACTTTCTCAAAGTGCATCAAACATCGCGTATAAGCAAAGTCGACAAACTAGCAATGTTCTGCGAAGCAAAAAAAATATATCTCGAAAAACGCATCCATATGGCACAATTGAGAAATTTTTCAAATTACACGGATCCTCCGCACACGCGGAGATGTATACGCCGGAGAACGAGAGCGTTTGGGATTATATAGCTGCATATTTCGTGCGTGGCTGCGGTGGCAATCTTTTATATGCGCGCGAAGGACTTGTGATAAGAATTTTCCTCGGCGCGCCGTGTAATTCGTTGGCATGTGAACTATTCCTTTTTTTTTTGCCTTCTCCAGTACGTAGCGAGAGATTTAACGTTGGGCCTTTCTCTCTTTTTTTTACGACGTTACACGTGTGCTATCGTGTCCGTCGAAGAGCAATAAAAAAAAAAACGCGCGGGGGATGAAAAAGTTTCGGATGGTCGTGCGCGCGTGGCTGGAAAAATATTATTCGGGGCCTAAAAAGCCGAAAGCTCGCGCTCGGGCGCATGAATTTTTTATGTGTCCGTGAGGTCCTGCCCGGACGATAAGGGTAAATGAAAGGTCGGCGCGCCGTGTGCGAATGAAATTTTGCTGATTGCGCGGAATAAAAAAACCTACTTCCCCTTCCTTGTCTTTTGTCGTGGTCTTTTACTGCCCTTTCTTCTCTTGCATGACTGCGCCTTGGATTTTTCTCGATTGTCTTGTCGTTTAATAAAATACTTTTTTCCAACGTATGAATAAACTTTCTTTCGCTCGCGGACAATTATATGCCTCGCAATTCGAAGTTCGTACAAAACGCGATAAGAATATTGAGTATATTCCGCGCTCGAGCGAGAAGTATAAAAAGTTTGCATCAATTAAAGCGGTACAACTGCCTCTGCTGCGCTGATATTGAAATTGTTACCGTTAGGAAACTCAAAGGCAAATAGAAAGAAACTTTTAAAAAAGTTCAACTTCCTTGTGAAACTTACTTCTTTTTTTTTTTTGCTCACTAAATACGAAGCGAGCAAGTGAACCTTTCTTATTACGTTTATTCAGCATATATAGTGCAAAGTACGTCGCACGATAGAAAAAAAAGTAGAATATCGCGAAGTAGCGCTCGTCGAGTATGCAAAACCATGTAATTTAATTATTCGATATTTATATGTACTATACATTCCCAATTTCAAATTGGACGAGATGCACTCGCTCACTACTTCAATTACGCCGTGGAGAAGTTTGTGAAAAAAAAGTGAACGGTCAGGCGGTTAATGTTTTTAATGCAATCGCGTATTTTTCCAAATGCAGAACTGACCGAAATGAGCAGCTGCAAAATGGATCTCCGCGGCACACGAATATAGTACGCGAGTAATATCGGGCAAACGTGCATAACATACAGCCGTCGATTTAAATATTGTATTTGGCCGCTCGTTCGCTCGCTCGTGCCCATCAAAATAATCGAAAATACGCGTATACATTGTGTAGCGTAGTTTATGACAATCCACAGCTAAACACTTGTTGTGACAGTTAATTGACGTGTTATATAATATACGTGATGTTCTGGCTCGCGCGCCACCCCGCCTAGTATGTGTTATGAGAAACATGAATAATTATCGTATAGCGTCGCGTATTTATCGGGGAATAGCACAAATCACTGATCAAATATTCACGACTATCGAGTGCGCGTCGTTTGTGTTTACCTAACACGCGTTCTATATCGAAAAAAAAATAAAAGAAACGAGAAAATAGCTGGTGATCATCGTCATAAATAAATCGGCTACACTGCGAAAACAAAAACAAAAAAAAAAAAACAAACAAACGAGCAAACATTTTCACGATGCAAGCAGATCATCGCGACGACAACTGCACACACACGCGAAAAAAAAAAAGCTTGGAAACAATTTATGTAGTCGCGTGTATAGCAGTGGCGCGCGCGCGTCATGTATCATCGCGCGCTGGGAAAACAGAAAAAGAATCACGCTTGGAGGGGGAGAGTAGAGTGTGCTACTACTGCTGCTGCTGCCGAAATACCGGAAATGAAGTCCGCACCGTCGAGTAAAATGCTCGTGATCTTTTTTTTTATTTGTTTTTGTCACACACCACCGTTCCCAACGTTGTTCACATTGTCGCGTCAATAAAATTCCAAACTTTTAGCGCCATTATCGTCGCTCTTGTCACGGGAAAGCTTTCGATTTAAAATTAAGAGAGAGAGAGAGAGAGAGAGAAAAAAGAAAAAGTGCGTTTTTTGGCGGTATAACTCTCCGTCGTCATAAGTAAGTCATCCTCGGCGCGGCAAAGGTGTTATCTTTATTTTAATTGCGAGCTTCTCCTCGTTTTGGCGATTGCGCGCGCGGCGAACAAACAACAGGTTGAAAAAAGGGGGCGTGCACCCCGTGCGCCGTCGTTCGCCAGATAAGATAATGTGGCGATTTATGGGCTTTCGCTCTCTGGCCGAGGGCTGCACCTCTTTTTCTCTCTCTCTCTCTCTCTCTCTCTCTCTCTCTCTCTCTCTCTCTCTCTCTCTCTGTACTGATATATCCGTGTTTGCGTTGCGGGGGATACGCGTTATTCTCGTATTATTTACAAGAATCGCGATTTGCCCGCCAAGCGACTAGCGCTCTATACATATTGCACTTTTCAACGGTGTACAGCTTGTGCCATGGGCTTATACGTTATAGCTTTTATGAGATTGAGAACTTTAATCACGAGGAACGAATTGTGTATTCGCGTTTCGGATAAGATGCAATTTTTTCGTTCGATCGCTTGAATTGTAATTATTGTAATATGATTGAACTTCATGATGTAGATACGATTATTGAAATTGAAAAATGTTATTTATTTTGAGATGTTAATTTATATGTATAATTACAAAAATTATAAAAACAACATGAGTGATAAAAAAACATCTGTAATTCCTATCAACGACCAAGTTGTTGATTGATATATTGTCTCATATTGTCAGTGGATCAACGTATCCGTGTTAACCGCACGTTATCGGTCGTTGCACTAGCCACACACGTTGAAACATGTATGTATAAATAATTTTATCAATAATTTTATCAATATCACACAACCGATCAAACCTGAACACATAATTATCGTTAAAATTATCGTATCCGAAAACAATACACCGTGTGAGGAATGCGACGAGCTCAACTCTATTCGTCCAGTAGTACAAGTCAATAACGGTCAGGCATCCATGTGGGATATATCTATATTTACTGCTGTGGAATTTCAGCAAACTTTTGCTCTTTCTCTCGGTAAATATTTGAAATTGTTGGAAAAACTATTTATATTTTCGCTACGCACACACACACACGCATTTATGCGTTAGTCCGTTAATTTTCTCGCTACATCCTGATTCGCAAAAAAACAAACAAACAAACAAACACACACGCGCGCACTCAATTTACCAAGTTGAGCAATATAACGAACCTCACGCGAATATATATTTTTCGTTTGTCTCGTAAATCATAGCCGCGGCAGTAATTCGTCGAGACAATTTGTCGCGTGGGGGGTTACGCTCCGAACGACATTACAAAAAAAAATAAAAAGCTCTCGACACTGTGGGAAAAAAAAAGGTAAAAGAAAAATAGAGGCACCTGTTTACAGCGGAAAAGAAAAAAGAAGAGAGTCACGCAGTAGCAGCAGTAGCAGCAGCGGTAGTAGCATCTTGTACGTGGGTAATTGCATAAATAAAGCGCGCGCAGAAGCTCTCGTAGTATACGAATAAAAGAAGCTCGGGAATGGCAGTAGCCGGTAGCGGAACGTGAGTTAGCCATGGAGGTGGATTATATGGGCGCGGAAGCGTAGGATAATAAGGTGAGAGAGAGAGAGAGAGAGCGAATGAAGCCCGGAGTCCGCGCTGTGCTGTGGCGGCGCGTACGTGACCGGAATGGGGCGTCCGCGAGAGAGAAAGAGCGAATTACTTTGACGAACTCGTTGGTTATCGCGCGCGCGCTACGCTACGCTCGTTAGGAGCCCAACGCCATGTCTCCCTTCCCCCCCAAGTAGAAATGGAAACGTAATGACGACGACCCGAGTCCTAGACACATCCCGCCCAACTCTTTCTTTGTCGAGACCTCCAAGTACCTCCTAGGTGCTGTGATTCTTGCCTTCTTTTTTTTCTCTCTCTTTTTTTTTGCTCGCAGCCTAAGCACGAGTTTGCTCTTTTTTCTTCTTCTTGTTCTTCCTTTTTTTTCGCACGAGCGAAGAGTGCGAAGACTCGTCTTGGATTTCGAGGTGCCGGGAAGTGTAAATAGAGAGTAAAATTAGCTGAGGTCTCGTGGAACCTCAGATTCTTGGCTTGGATTACCTTCCTCGTCAAGTTTATTCGGGAAATCGTTTTCAGTTTGTTTTTGCGAATTCGATCGTTTACATTTTAGCCGAGATTTTTATTTGAGATCTGTGCGATTATGGACGCGTGAATTATTTTATGAAAATTTGAAATAGACGGTTTGCAGAAATAATCTTTTGCGATCTATTATTCAACTGACTGGTGAGTGAAAATTTGTGTATCGGGCGAAGATATGCAGGAGTAAATTGAAGCTTCGTGTACGCAATTAAAAAATTATATATTCAACAGACAGCAAGTATAAATAACGAAGCAGTTGAGAGACCGATATTGATTTTGGATGAAAACGTTAAATCTTCAAACGTCAACCGCGACGAACATGGAACGCTTGAAATATTCAAATCTAACCGGTAAATATCCATCTATCGAACTCGACATCCTAATTGATTTCAAAAATATATCTAAAATCTCCATTCGATCGTACAAGTCGCGCCCTAATTGCGTCAATCTTCGAAAAGCCATTGTCTCCTGCAAATCGAATATAGCTTGAATCGAGAAGAGGAGAAAATCGATCGGCGCACGCCGCCTGCACTATTTTCGTAAACGTACCGCACGGAAAAAACTCGGCGAAGATGCCTCTCGTGGGACAGCTTTCGCGAGTCGAGCTTTCTTTATTTTTTTTCTCTCTCTCTCTCTCTCTCCACCTCTTCGGCCGAATCTCAAGAATACTCCAGCTGTCGACCGGAAAAATATAACTGTGCGTCGGCATTTTTACCGATATTATAGACTTTTATTCGCCTTCCACCCTATATACAGCGAGCGAGGTATAACGGCTGATTAAGTCTTTGCAAAGTTTTGATAATAAACCGTATACGCAGTTAGCAAGTTTCTCAGGCTGCAACTCGATTAAATGTTTTGTGGGAGGGGATGGAGAGGAAGTGGATGCCTTAAATGAGCCGCTGAAAACTTGCCACTCATTTCAATAACTGCATTAAACTATACGTCGCTCTCTCCCTCTCCGCGGCAAGTAAATTCGCAAGACAACTCTTCAAACTGTAACACCTCCCGCGTACGCGTTTATTTTTTTTTTATTTTTCAATCGCCAAAATTAATCGGGAAAATCTCGTAATCTCGGCGACACACTTAAGTTGCGCGCGTGGTGACGGGGAGGAGGTTGGCTGTAGCCTGTAAATCCCAGCGTAAAAACATTCCCGCTCCGAACTTATCTTGGCGCGATAAAAACAGGGGAAAGGTGGGTGGGAGAGGTGGGAGGCGAATATTCGCGCTTGCTTCGGCAACCAAAAAGCCTCGTAAAGCGTCTCCTGTGCTGAAATTGGATTTTCGCGAGAGAGAGAGAGAGAGAGAGAGTGCGCTCGCTCCTTCAAAATGAAAACCGGAAGCGACATAATAAAAAGAGTGCTCGCGCCGCCCGCGCGTGAGAGAGGGAAAACAAAAGGGACCATAGCTAGCAGCAGCAGGAAATCACGGGGCATCGTCCGGTGTGAAGGCTTTGCCCTCGTCGGCACAGATGAAATGACGACGACGACGACGCGATAAAGTACGACGATGCGTTTGTTTCAATTTGCAGCGCGGCGATAAGAAAAAGCTTTCGCGCGCCAGAGAGAGAGAGAGAGAGAGAGAGAATTAGTGATGCTGTGCGCCGAGTGATTTGAATAAAGCCAGAGCCGGCGCGCCAGTTGTTTTTTTCTTTTACGGAGGGAGAGATACTATACTTTAGCGATGACTGTTTCGTTCTTTCCTTTTTTTTTTGTTCCGTCGTTAGCGCTGACATACATAACTGTCGGGGCTTTCTCGCTTTGCCCGTTAATTTCAGCGAACGCGCGACAAACAAACGACAGAGAGAGGAGCGCAGAAACGTTAATTATGAGTAATTTCGACTTTTCGTTCGCTCGTTTCACATCGACATACTTTAAACGCTCGCGAAGGATCATTACTCTTTATTTACGCGAGAGCGACGACGATGACGAGTCACTAATAAAAAGTGCCCTCAATTTTTCATCGGATTTTTTTTTCCGGATAATTGAATTACATCCCACGGTCGTAGTAATTCCTTCAGGCTCATGCATAAAAAGGATTAAAAATTATCAAACGATTGATTTCACCAGTGGGACTAAGCTCTCGGGGCTATTAAAACTTCCCAACTCAAATATTGATCCTGCTGTCGGCGACTTGATTACATTCGTCCGCGGCTATGAAAATTAAGCGATTCATAATGAAAACGAACGATGTCGTGCGAGTGACGTAATAAGTAGTCATATAATACGGCAAGGACAATCTTAGGCTCCACGCTGCATTAGTTCAATGAGATCCCGAATGGCTCTGCAGCATTGTACGTTGTTTGGTTTGGTTTTTTTTTGCTGAGTTTGGAAAAAAGCCGTACTACAATAAGAAAGTGGGTCATAACCGAGATTGGCAAGACAACAAATACTAACATCTCCAGTATCTTTGCGAGGGTGCCTGAAAATTTTCTGATTACTTTCAAGGCTTTGGGCCATAGATTATTCGAAATTGGAATTTTCAAGCTTCTTTTTCTCTTTTTTTTTTACGAAATGAACTGTGGATTATATTCTTTCTATGTGAAAAAAATTTTTCATTTATATTTAACACTTATATTTCCACTTATTTATCCATTCATCATACAGAAATAATCGAAAATTTTTCAATACTATTCGAGTTTTTCAAAAATCTTTTGAAAACTAAAATTTTTATGATTTCATACTAAAACATCGACGATGGATTCTCGATTAAAAGAGTCATAATAAGCCTAAAGTCTCACCACCAGATGGCTTCGATCAATTATTCATATCTTCATTAAGTAAAATTCTTACTGCACAGAATAAATGATTGTAATTTTAGTTAACTACCCAAATTTTTCTATTCTATAGACTCGATGAAATTTCCTGCCGTTGTTCATGCTTCGCCAAATTTTACTTCAAAAGAAAATCATAAACTCCCGATAAAATCAACTGCCTACACACATTAATGCTAAACAATATATCAGAGCAATCTCCAAAACGCCCGGTACACGCCTCAAGATACGGATTCCACTTGGGCTAACCACGAGAATTCTCTCCCGTCGCGAGTGCATCAGCATATAGCGAATATCGTCGTCGTCGACGTCGTCGGCGTCGTCGGTGGCGGAGGTGGGCGAAATTGATACTAACTTATACAAGAAATGCCAGTGCTTGGGAAGCCATAAGTTGGTCGCGTCGCTCGGCAGCCCTCGGAATTTCGAAATTGAATGCCGACATTATTCGATTGGCGGCAACGTCGCGTTCCAATTGAGAAATTCCAGTGACCAACGCCCGCGCCGCCGCACCCGCGCCAACACCGCGCGCCCGATCATAACGCGCCCGCACACGTGAAGCTTCATATATATGATACGCGATCCGATCTTTCGCTCCTTCAGCCGCCAGCGGGCCATTTTATTTTGCCCCATTACCCTTAAACGCGTTGTCAGAAAACCGTGTGCTGCTGCTGCTGCTGACGTCATCGTGAGCAGCAGCAGCAGCAGCCGAATACCTCTACGACGACGAGTTGCACATTTTGCACTTTTCTCCCTCCCGTCAAGCGAACCCTCGACCCCAACCTCACCCTGTCGACTCGATTTCTCTTTTTCTCAACTGAGGCATTGTTCGTTCTTTCTTTCTCTTTCTCTTTCTCATGCTGTACTGCTGCTTCTGCTGCTGCTGCTGCTGTGTGGCCTTGTGCGATTCCGACGTCTGGCTTTCGAATTCAATGCTCCCGCGCGAGTAGTCTTGTACTTTCGTACGCCGATGCGAGAGTTACGTGTTTTTTCTTTCGATTGTACGTTGCAATATGGATCTCAACAAAAATTGCAAACGTTGTATACTCGTTAAAAAAAAAAAATCTTTATGTTTTAACGAAATTGATATCAAGCCCGTTACGATACGATATCCGTTTACCAACCGTAAACATACTAACGAACGACTCGGTGCACTGCAAGTCAAACTTTTGCAACTCTCTCTCTCTCGAGACCCATAATCAGCCATAGTTTACGTTCGCATCGATACACAATAGACGAAGCTTCGCGAAGAGTCGAGAGTATAAGTATTTGCGAAAATAGCCAAATTCCAAAGAAAAAAAATAGAACCGTGTGCACGAGAGAGAGGGTATGGCAAACACGAGCAGGGGAGGGAGAGAGAAAAAAAAGGAAATGCTCGAAAATTTTCGGCAAACGGCCTGGCAGCATGCGCGATCGAATTCTCTAAAACGAACGAGTAGAATACCCCCGTGTGGCATGGCGCTGCTCCCGCTGGTCGGAAAAGTGCTGGAAAAGAAAAAGGGAAAAAAATACCATCGCGTGCACTTTCCATCTCGCGTATATATACGTATATGTATATAGGGAGGGAGGTGAAAAAAAAATCGAAGCCGCACAATCGGAAATATACGAAGGCAAAAAAAAAGAGAGAGAGAGCCGTTCGCGCATTCTAAATATCCCTGCAAGCGCGCTCTATAACCATTTGTCACAATTTGAAGGGGGTACCGAGTATATAGTGCAGAGCTTCGGCATTCGAGCGAATAAACTATTATCTGCGCTGGTGCGCAGTTGGCTATAACAAAAACCGCTCGGCGCGGCTAGCAAGCGGTGTTAACTGTAACGCACGGGGAGAGGATTAAACGCGCGAGAGGAAAAAAAAAGTGGCTCCAGGTGAAAATCTCCTTTGGCTTTCGCAGAGAGAGAGAGAGAGAGAGAGAGAAAGGGAGTCCAGAGAAGATATTTACCTCTCTCTCTCGGGGCTTTTTCTTGTATATGTGTGTATAGGTGCGCGTGGCGACAGCTGCAATCCTCGAACAACTTATATGTATAGATACACGCACTCAGACACAGACACGTTCGCAGAGTGTAGTAGTAGTAGTAGCGACGAAGGGAGAGCTTTCATGTTTAAGCGCCACAATCTGGAAGAATAAAGCTCTTAATTAAAGCTGGTTATTATGGAGTGCCTCTGCTATTATGGCTTTCAAGTTATTTTTAATTGTTTGCTGCGTGTTTCAAATGCCATTGTTCTCTCGACGTTCTATGCGCCCTTATACAGAATACACACGCGTGTACTCTACTAATTAAATCATTTCTTAGGCTTCTATGTACCGCTCGGCTCTTTTTTTTCCATCTACCTGCTCTTTTTTTTTTTTGATTTGATGAAAAAAAAATTCTTTTTTTATTATGAGGAAGCTTTTCAGCGGAATTTAAAGGGAAGAAATTCATTCACTCGATGCGATGTACGCTGGAGAAACTACCTGGAGCTTTTTATTTTATTCAATTTAACTTGCTCTATCAACAAGAACAATATTTTTTTTCTTCAAAATAAAATTAATTTTTATTTTTCCAAAAAAATAAAATAATAAAAAAAGATTAATTTCGATGACTGCGGAGCAACGATATCAGCTATATTCCAACGGATTTTCAAGCCGATCTTTCAATATCCTCGCGGACGGAGATAACACGATCCAGCACCTGCACTGACCGTAAGGGATTTCATAAGCGCTGCTACATGAAAATCCGGGCTTTTACCTGTCTCTGCACTCGAATCTCATCCCGCTATCGCAGCTCGTCCGCGCCGCCCGATTGCCTCGTTTTAGCCCAGCGGCTCTTTGCTCTTTTGCGTCCGCCCGCGTATTACAGCTTTCCACACACACACGTTCGCATATAACATAATTATATAATTTGTCCCACCGCGCTGCTGCTGCTACTGCTGCTGCCATCATCTCATTTTGTAAACGCGTGTCATCATATTCTCGCCGCCTCGGCTCTTTCGTCGTTTTGTTCCCTCCGATGTTTGTATTTCGAGCACTTTCCACCCACGCAGTTTAATGTCGACACTAACACCACATCGCGAGCTGCTGCCTGATGCTGCTGCTGTTGCTTTTTTTTTTTCAAACGCTGAAAGTTTTTGAGTGCCGACGTGAGCCACTAAATTGAGTCTCACGCTGGAATTTTTAGGGGATTTATGTTGTCACTTTTTTTTTTGAAGGGGAGAATGGTTTTTATAACTTCACAAAGTTAATTGCTATTTTTTTTTGTTAGGCTATATAGTGGGATTATACGCACAAAAAAATATGGACACTTTTCGATAGAAAATTATTGATGTTTATCGATAAACGCCGAACTTGGTTGTTGCATATTCATAGATCCGCTATTGTATTAGTTGAAATTTATTCTATCACGGCTAGCTTAACTGCGGGTCACCGGCTTTAATACAAATATTCAAATTAAACTTTCATTCGAACGTAGTCTCGAAATAAATAAAATCGAAGTTTTACTAGCAAACGAATAAGTAACTTTTTTTTTTGCGACAAACCAGACTTCTCCGATAATTAAAATTTCGAAATCAATACTGCAAAAAATCAAAACGTATATGCCACGAAAATCAATGCAAAATAAAACCGGAAAAAAAAATTGACAAGCAGGGCGCGTCGGTTGAGGGGGATATGGCGTCGACACATTAAAAGAACTCATCTGGCGGCTATCAAACGTTCGTCGCGTACGAGCTTTTTGGTTTTCGCGCAGCGTCATCATCAGCTGCTGCTGCTGCTGCTTCTGTGTTGCATGCAACACGAAGATACGCTCTCTAGCTCGCGGCACTGAGAGAGAGAGAGAGAGAGAGAGAGAGAGAGAGAGGAAGAGAGAAAGCTTGGAAAAGCTGAAAAGAGATCCGTGCTCTGCGGTTTATCTCACATCCGCCGAGCGTTTCATTAAAAGCGCGCCTCGCCGACGGCTCCTAGCTACTACGTCCCATACGTGACAATGTGTCGTTCCCCACGTATACTCAGATACGCTATATGCTGCCAACACCACCGCGAACAGCGCAGATAAACAGCCCTCGCCCGGCGCGCGCAGATGGCTTTGCGTTTCAATTCGCGAACTAGATAGCGCGTGACGGCGTCTTCAACCTACCGGAAAAACACTCAAATTCCTGCGATTGCGACGAACGCGCGTAGGCGCTTTATCGCGGCAATAACGTTTTGCAAACGTGCAAGACTGGTAAAAGATCCGTTTTCTATACGATACATGCCTTGGATATGTACTTTGAACGATTGCGCCTGAATTTATCCTAACGAAATCTCGACGATCGATATTTTTTCGGAATTTGGTTTTAATAGCTACGATCGAGTAAGTCGAGGATTTGAGTTTTTTTTTTGTGGTGGCGCAAAAGTTTGCTAAACGGATTAACAATTTCCCAATGCAATTCGAATACCGAATTCTGATTAAACGCAGCTTATCGAAGCATAATTTTACAAAGCGAAAATTCGTAAGGATAATCTCCAACTATACGCTTTCGTTATATAAGGATCGAAATCACATAACTGCTGGGGTGCGACGACGACTCTGAATTTAATTATTCCGGAGAAGCATATAAATGCAGGAATGTCGTTCATATTCACAAGCGCGACTCTCTGCTGCCCCCACCGAAAGAACATTGAATAGCACGGAGGGCAGGAGAATGTTATGGAAAATCATGCATAGCAAATCGATCGAGCGTGCAACAAGCCTCGATTCATTTCCATCTCACGCGCTTGCGAAGCTTCCATGCGGCTTGCTGCTGCTTGAATTCAAAACGACAACGTTTGGAAAAACAGAGCTGCTGTATACGAACGATTCGACGATGAGTAAAATCCGTGAGAGAGGAGGAGGAGGAGGAAGAGGGAGTTAAAGCAGTGGCCCGCATTTCTGAAATACCTCGCTTCGTGCAAACATTTCCGGAACGTGCGCCGCCGCCGCTGCACACACAAGATTTTTCTCAAGAATTCATATTCCTCGAGGGCTTTTTGCCTTCTATGCTGCAGCCGCGTTGCACACACACACACATGCGAAATTTTCGTATAGCCCCAAGGAAATGATAAATACAAGGCCTAGCTGGAGGCTACCGAAAAAATTTTCCAAGTAAATATCGTAATTTTCACCAACCGCGCGTGCGTGCGTGCGCACGATTCACGAGTTTGTTGTGCTTTTTTTTTTTGTTTTACTCGTGACGAAGGTACAACGAGGTGAAAAAAAACAAGAGAGAGAACCCGAGTTCGCACGAAAAATGTGCGGTTTGAATTTGCCGACGTGCCGCGGCTCTGCCGCATTTTATAGCAGTTTCGAAAAGCCACTATAAAATTTGCAGTATTTTTCCGGGAGAGAAATTCTGGCAGAGCAGCCGAGGAAAGGATTTAGTATATACACACGTGCCGATACATACTCGAAGAAAAAAAATATGGATCGTCGTAATGGCCTCTCTCGAAATTTTTACGCCGTCATGTCAATCATAGTCGTAACTATTTTTATACACTCTCTTCCTCTCTCTCTCTCTCTCTCTCTCTCTCTCTCTCTCTCTCTCTCTCTCTCTGTGTGTGTGTGTGTTTTTCTCTCTACCCGGGCGGTGAAAAACAGAGACTGTATTTTTTTTTTGAAAAAAAAAAAAAAGAAAAAAGAAAAAAAAGAGCGGTCACGATCGAAGGTCGACGTTTTTTTTCGCGTGTATGTGCGCGGAGAGAGAGAGAGAGTCCCGCTGGTTTCAATCAGCGTGCACAAAGCAAACAATCAAATAACGGCGCACCCGCACATTATGATGCGCCACCGCGCGTGCTTGGGAAAGAGACAGAGAGAAAAGGGTGATAAGTCAGAGGTAAAAGCTCGACAGAGGAAAAGTGATAACGTCTGACTCGTAAACAAGTGCGCTCGACACAAGGCAAAAGAGCGAAAGAGAGAGAAGCGGGAAAAAAAGGCTGGAGTCGAGCGAAAAATTGACACGTATTCTGAGCCACAATACAGAGAGGAAAAATACCGCCAAAGAGAACACGTTGTGTATTGGTGCGTAAGTGAGAGGTAAACACACAGGTACATATATCAAGAGCGATGGTTATCTCGATAAAAAGATTTGAATGGAGAGATAGGCGCAAAAAAAAAACAGCAATGATAAAAAAGTGATGAATTGTCGTGTTTATGAGCTTTTATTTGAAGGCCGCAAATCAATATGGAAAAAAGCTTTCAAAGTGCTTTTTACCATTATATTTTTAACTGTTGAAATGGTGAAATTAATCGTAATTTTAACAATTCTATCATTTAGTATCCTAGAAGCATAATAGGACACAATCTATAATCATGAAAGTTCGAAACACAACGGTAAATCAAAAATGTAAATCTCAGACGAGAGAGAGGGAGATAGAGAGAGAGAGAAAGAGAGAGAGAGCGAAAAAAAAAGCTGTCCGATAGCCGAGAACAACAAAGGGAAAAACACGTCAGCGTACAACACAGTATGTACATTGGAAGCGACTATCAGCGTCGACAAAAACCTTCAAATTCGTAGTGAGGCAAATCGATTCCAGGGGGGGGGGGGGCATCAACCTCTCCCTCTCTATACGAAGGAGTGTCACACAAATTATTTCCAACAGCGCGTAAAAACAGAGATACACACAGAGCGAGTGAAAGAGAAACAGACAGAGAGCGATGAAAGGGAACTGAAATCACACAAACATACGAGCGAGAGAGAGAGAGAGAGAGAGACTGACAGATTGCAACCCCCTTTCAACTGCCGCTTGTAGGTCACGAATTGTACGCGCGGAACATACAACGACCAAGACATTGTCTTCGACAATTATACCCTCGCTTGCTACACGTGTACCTTTTGCCCGAGACGGTAATTTAATTTCCTGCGCAAGCACTTCAACGACCATTTGATTGTTTTACACGGAAGGAATGCAAGCCGCGCACGCGTATGTGCGAATCATAATATGAATTATTTTCATCGTGTTCTGCCTGCTTCACTCATCCGTCCGCGTGTAAATTCTTCTCTCTTCTTCTTTTTTTTCTACCTCCGCCCCCTTTATAATTCGACTCGTTGAATTCGCTCGATTAATCAGCTTGGTTAGCGGTTCAATGAATCGTGGAAATATTGCTGCACGGCTTCAACGAGCCGAGCGATTAATGCTCGCACGATTATATGATGGTACAATTAGTCTTTGTTTATCGCCTAGTATTATTTTCTGTTTTGTGATATTGATCAGTGCGTTTTTTTTTTGTTTTTTTTTGTAATTTTAACTATACAACTTTATAAATACATGTACCGTAAATAAAGTGAGTAAAAGAAATAAATATTTTCTGTTGTTTGTTTCAGGTAAGCTGAAAATTGTTTAACGATCCAAGCGTGAGTAAACATTCCATTTTATTGAAGCAAGAACGGAGTTACAGAAACGATTTTACTCCAAAATAGAAACGCAACATCACGCTCTTTTCTTTCGCGCTAGCATTCAAAAGCGTTAGCAGAGTGTTTTCCGAACCAGAGTGAATCAATTACACGCGAAAAAAAAATCCCAAAAAGGAAATAGACACGCGGAAGATGCATCAAAAGAATATTCTTACAGACTGACACACGTAAAAGTTACCGGTTGATAACGGTCACTGAAAAAGCCTTTCGCCCTCGATAGTAAACCAAAAATGCAACGTACACACATACACACGCGTCAACGGAATACGAACTGTAACGTTCACCGGACGACAAAAAAAATCGAGACGGTCGTCGGTGGCGCGTGACAGGCGGAGATACTGGCATAGGAGAGGAAAAACTGAAAAAAAAATAAAGCAACAACAACGAGAGTTGAAGCGTGTAGCGAGCGGGTTTTGATACACATCGTTGCGACTGGCGCTAATACAGTGGCGCGTGAAGCATTCGTTGAAGGGTGCAAGCTCTTAAAAGAGGGCTCAGGCCACGCCACGGCTGCCAACTGGCCGAGAATTAAAACAAACGAATGGGTGTAAGAGAGGGAAAAGCGTCCCTCTCCCAAGCGAGACCTGTTTGAGTCAACTCGCAAATTGAAAGCGCGCTATCTCCCCTCGTGTGACACTCGTTATTTTATTTCTCTCTCTGGTGCGCTGGTTTTTTTTTTGCTCGCGCGCGCTGCCGCTGACCCTTCCCTTTCATCTTCCGTCCGCTCTTGTTTAAGCGACTCGACCGCTCTATTTGCCACGTCGCGCTGCTTCTTTCTTTGTTTTTTTTTCTTTTCTATCTCTTTCTCTCACTGTTGATCCTTTATTTTCTTTTCTTTTGCGGTGATTGGTGCTGTCTATAAAAGACTTCAATTCGTTACCTCAACAAAGCGATTACGCGGAGAAGTAGGCGTCGAAAATTTGGCACTTAATTGCATTAACAACATTATCTTTTCGCAATTTGCAAAGACAAATTGTGTTGATTCGAATATAGGTCACCCGTATTATTTTAAGTAGTACAATGTCTGACCGGATTCGATTTCGACTACTTGCGCATTTCATTTGGAATATTTTTTTTCGGTAATTTCATTCACGATTGAAGTTCAATTTACTGAATTCCTACAAATGATTCTCGAAATACCTCTTTTTCAGCTGCACATATAACACGGAGTATCGAGTTTACAAATCAAATTGGTCTTTCCATTTACACGCTTCATGTAACAATCAACTGTACCACGAATACTAGATATCTATCGGTAAAATCGGATTCCTAAAATATCGATGCTATAATACGATAGCTGTTACCGAACAATGTAAAGAATTTGTAAAACGTGCTCGCGCAGCTATCGTAATATAATTCCACACTCGATCCAAACATAACATTTTACGCCGATCGTTGTTCTTTCGGTTAATCTGGTAAAAAGCAAACATTTCGATCGGAAGGCAAAGAAAAAAAAAACTCCAAAGGATAGTTTTTCACGGATGTAAGTTGGGAGTAAATCGCTTGTCCATTAGCCTCGATTTCGATCCGTTTCTCATCCATGTCTATACATATATAGGACGAAAAGAAAAATCGACAACGACTACTACTACAACTACTACTTGGGCGAGCGTGAAATTATTGGGTTACGCGCGTAGCACGCCCACGCGCTCTCTTTCTCTCTCTCCGAAGAGAACGTTGGCCTGCTCAACGACCGCGAAGGGGTGGAAAAGTGCTTGATCACGAACGAAAGTATGTGTACACTCGCAACGGGCGTTATACTCTTCTCTTCTTTTCCTTCTTCTTCTTCTTCTTACTACTTTGGTGGCTATTCAAGAGCGAGCTACAGTAGATTGAATTACCAGCTTTGAAGACAAGGGTCGGCAGATATCCTTGTGGCGCCGCCGCCGCCGTAAGTGAGTAAGAAAGAGAGGGGTCAAAGGCAAATGGAGCGAGAAAATTCCATTGCTACATATATACGACGGCCAATCGTTTCATTAGATGTGTCTCGCCTTACCTCCTCTATTTTTCGTTTATTAAGATGGATTTTCCACTTATTGATTTTCATTATTTACCGAGGACAGTATATATATTACACATTAATAAATCACAATTTTGAGGTATTACTACAAATAATATCCACAATGTCATTTAATTTCGACGAGTTTAATTGTTACATCGAAATGTGTTATTTCAGTACATTCGCGGAAATACGCCGCCGCGCGAGCTTTTACTTTTTTTTTCTTCAACAAATTGTTAAATGATTATTTCGGTGGCACTCTCCCGTTAAAACCCCGGCGCGAGCAAACAATCAATTCATTCGCCATCCGTCAATGTTTGAATTTTAAAAGGTATTCCGATTTCGGCAGTGGTGGAAGCATTAAACAGCGCATCGATTTTAATTGAAAAAAAAACTCTATGGGGATAACCAAAACGCAAATATTTAATTTTTTTATGTGTGCAGATATCCAAACAAAAAAAAAGAAATAATAATAATGTTTGCTCGAGCTGCAACCGATAACGAGACAGCTCATCTGGAGATAAATCCAAGTCTGTCTGGCGTCCGGTCATGATTCATATAAACGTATAGAAAACGAGAGAGCGAGTGAGAAGCTTTGGGGGCTCATAAATCGAGGATAAAAAAGAGAGCGAGAGAGAGAGAGAGAGAGAGAGAGAGAGAGAAGCTGAGGGAAGTCGCTGGATGTCCATCAAGGGCAAAACGAGCCTTAGCCGATAGCGTATCGGCGGCGTATCTCGGCAAATGGCGCGAACATCCGCGCGAGCTCGCTCCTCGCGAGAGAGCTGACTTATCGCCTGAGGAAGTGGCCCCGGCACTTTAGCTTCTCCTCTCTCTCTCTCTCTCTCTCTCTCTCTCTCTCTCAGAGCGCATATTGTGCAGCTCAGTTTGTATCTTTGAGCAGTAGTAGCACGCACGCAAGGATATAGGAGATGCGCGAGCGCCCGTCAAAGCGGTGGGTTTTTTTCTCTCTCTCTCGCGCAAATGCTGCGACTGCAGATATTTCAAAAGGCGGATCCTAGCTGTGCGGGGCTTGTCATTGTGCTCGATGGATTCGCGGAAATAAAGAGGGAACGCTGCCTGGGCGGGGGGTAGAGCTCGCAGTTTTCGATCGATCGACCATCTACCAGAACAACCCTCTCTCTCTCTCTCTCTCGGTCTTTCTTGATGATTTTTCAAAGAGACGATAGACGGGCTTTTAACGCTTTTTTCGCCCGCCTTCTTATCGGCCGCCAACTTTTATTTTCACTTTTATATCCTTCCCCCCCACCTTTGATTTTTACTGCGGCTAAATAAAACTTGCGGATTCAATCACCCTCTTTTTCTTTTTTTTCTTATTTTTTTTTCTCCATCTGCGGTGATCTCCGAAACGCGACGACGGAGTTTTTTTTCTCTCTCTCCTTCTTCTTCTCTGCTTTAATCAAATTATTGGATCTATGCGTGCGCGTGGAGAGAACGGATTTCATATAATACCGCGGGAATGAATCTCGGTTGACAAAATTAAGTCGGCCTTTTTTTTCTCTTCTACAATTGAAAAGCAACCAGGAGTAATTTATTTATTTTTTGCATTCCGCGTTACGCGTAACGGAGAGATTGCAAAAACCAGCCGCGCGACACTATTAGAATCTAAATGCGATACGACTGTATTTATAGGAAAAATGGAGGTGATTCTCGAAAGTAATCTTGTTTTCGGACTACTAGAAGCACCCGATGCAACGCAACGAGAGAGAGAGAGAGAGAGAGAGAAAAAAAGAAGAAGGCAAGCCGTAGAAGCGAAAACGAGTTTCGGAAGGGCGCCGTGCGATAGGGGGGTGGTAGTGTGGAGGAGAAAAGAGAGAGGGAAAATTTGCGCAAAATAAAGCTACGTTGGGTGGTCGCAGCAGCGCCCAGGAAGTACGTGTCCGTGGGCAAATAGTCCCGCGGCGCGCGCGTGGTTTTCTCTCTCACTCTTCGTTCGTCGGCCGCGAACGACGTCGTTCCCGCAATGTTCGCGGGCCACGCCGCCGTCGTCGTCGCCGTCGTCGTCACGGTAAAGCCCATTCCCCCTTCCTCTCTCTCTCTCTCACACAGCCATGCAGCGTGTGTAAGGAAATGGAGAAGCGAATTCCCGGCTTTTCGTTCGGCGATATAGACCTCTTTTTTACCTTTTCGACTTTTTCCAGGCGCGCAGCTGCAATCGGCATCGGGCCCCACCATGCTGCAGTCTTTCCGCTACTATAGGGTATTTTGTACTACGCGAGAAGGGTTTTAGCCTTTGCTGACTGATGTGTTTCAGTTAGTTTAATCTTGGGATAGTTATGTAGAAAGTACTGTAAATATATAATAATTAATATGGACGGAAGAGTACTCGTATAGTTAAGTTATGTATATCTTACTTTTGATGCTAGTAGCTCTCTGAGGAAAAACTTTAAAAGAATATGCACAATAAAACGTTACAGGATTACGCTTTTGAGTGGCGGTGACAGTGAAGGATTAAATTGTGATTATTCAATTCATTTTCTTCATGACATTATAGTGGTTTCAACGATCTTCGCATTTGCAAAATTAAGTTATGATCCGATTCATTTATTATTCAAAAACCAATGAGAGAAGTCGGATGTGCTTAATCGTTAATTAATGCTGTTTGTAAATTGAATATTTGCGGTAATAATTTAGGATACAAACATTAGTAATAAGACACAAACATCACATATTTTTGTGATGCTTACGAAATCGGTAATAACTTATGAATGAACTTGTGAAATCTGATTTTTCTTAATAAGTAAAAGAAATCCCTAAACTATACACAAGTAGACAGACGGTTCTCAAAGTTTTAATTGTACAATTAGAATTCATTATATGTTCATGGTTTGATTTAAATAATATATACCCGACTATACAGTGAAATATAATTTTTATTCTTGTAAAGGACGTGATAATGAAAATCAAAACTAATTCACGAGCATCTATTATACTCTCGTTAATGAGTTTGTTTCAACGCTGGAGCCTTTTTAAGATGGACAAAGAATAAAAACATCCAAGGAAATTTGCAAGCATAAAAAAGTCCTAGGGAAAAAAGCGAATACTTAAGAGAGAGAGAAAGGGAGAGAGGGAGAGAGAGAGAGAAACGAAGCAAAGACGAAAGCACTCGAGGAAATTAATTGAGAGTGAGGAGAAAGAAGTGGGAGAGAAAAAAGGTAAGACGAAGGGAGGGTATATATATTTTTTAAGCGGAGGCAGAGACAGATGCAGGGCCTAGAAAGGAGAGCAGATTTTGCAAAGGTAGCAAGAATTCAAAGTACATAATATAATGGCTATCTTCGTAAGGAGGACTTGAGGGAGGAACTCGGCCGTTTTATTCCTCGGCGATGCTAGTAGCTCTCTGAGGAAAAACTTTAAAAGACTTATACGACTACCGCCTTTCTTCTTTTCTTTCTAGCACACACACACACACACACACACACACACCCCATCCTCTCACTTATCTCACGTAATACTGTCAGCTTCGGTTTCTCTGATTTGCTGCTCTTTACTGTTTTCTTCGATTTTTATTCGTTTTCTCGAGTACTTTGCTGATTAAGAGGTTATCTCGCGTGTTTTTCTTGATTTTTATTATTTATAATTTAGTTAGTACGTTAGCGGCGTTGAAAAAATTTTAATGTCTAAACATGCATATACGTTGATATATTACAAAAATATTGATTGGAAACGCATAAAACAAAACACCATCCTCTTTGTGCTTTGAAACACTCGTAAAACTATCGTTGCACTCGCCATCGAAGAAAAAAAAAGAGTAAGATTTCAAACTGTGAACTGATAGAAAAATGAAAAGAGCTAAAAGTCATACAATAAATTCGTTTCCCATAAGCTTTGTGCTCAAACGCAGATGTTTGCCTCGTACAAAATCCTTTTTGTTCCAGTGCATTATATTACTGGGCGTCGGGACGAAGAGAGAGAGAAAAAAAGAGGCACCTCTCTTTCTTTTTTTTTTACTCTCTTCATACACTATCGATAAAAAGCTCATTTCTCCGATGTTGCCCCCGAGGCTGCCGCCGCCGGATCGAGAGGAGATGCCCATAGACCGTCGCTCGTCGATGATCGAGTCAAGTGTCCAGCTATTTCTGCCACTCGAGTTTCAAATTTAACCTACTATATATAATGTCCATCGTGCGTTTCATCCAAACGATTTTATCGCGCATTTTTCAGCGACTGGAGCGCAAACATTGTTTGCGGAGGTTAATGGAAGATTTTTCATATGAATTCTATATCAAAGGATTTTTTCTCGGAATTATAAATCATGTACGAACTGCGCAATGAATGTGTTCAAATTGAGTAAATAAAAATTCCATTTCATAGTTATTACTTTCTCGGAAACGCTTCGTATTCACGTAGATTATAATATAAAATTCTGGAAATCAAAATCCAAATTAATTATTCAAATTACGCTGACGAGAATCGCGCGCGCATACACACATACAAGAATCTTCCTCGACCTAGTCTCTACCTCGCCTCGTGTAATTACCAATTTTAAAGGAAAAATCTTAATCGATTTATACGCTTCTGCTAACACGTAAAATTTGACCCGAAAATTTTGCTCAGAGAGGTAGTTCGACGCGGAGCGCAAAGAGAGAGAGAGAGAGAGAGAGAGAGAGAGAGAGAGACAGAGAGAGGGAGGAAGAGAGAAGAAGCGTTCTCGACTAACTAGAATACCCCTAGCCCTCATTAATTTATATCCGAAAGCTCTTTATAAAAAGCGCATTAACGTCGGAAATGTTCAATCTGATTTTTCGCCACCCTGAAAAAAAAGCGAAGAGGAGAGAAAAAGGAAAGAACGACGATTCGCCAACAAAGGAATAATAACCTTTTTTTCTCTCTTTCTCTTTCTCTCGTTTTCAGCACAATGAACTGGCAATTCGATTCGGGTGACCAATTAAACGTGGCCGCGTGGCAAAGTCGCAGATCATGAGAAATATAGATGGCGATAGGGATAATCCGTTTACATCGCTAGCTACACGCATGTGTGAGTGCAAATTCTCCCTCCTCTCTCTCTCTCTCTCTCTCCCTCTCTCGGGGCGCTGGTAGGGTTTAGCATCCAAATGGCGAGCAATTTGCAGCAGGTGATAAAGGCGATAAAGGTGACACAGCGGTCGGCTCTCACTGCTGCTGCTGCCTTTTCCTCCTCGGCCGCCGCCGTGGCGTTAAGCCTCTAAATAGCTACCCTTTGGAGGGTGAAAGCGATCCGCACGAGTGACGCCAGCCCGCGAATGCCGGAACGACGACACACACACAACCTCCCCTTCTCCTCTTACCATCCAACTCCTTCGAATATTAATAGAGGTTTAAAGCTTTTATTTTCTTTTTGGGTAACTGCGGCTTCTTTTTTTCTCAACTGAGGCGTGACTTCATTGGAAAACCCTTTATGCATGGCTTAATTAGGGCTGTTAATGTCGCGCTCGGCTTGCCTTCTGAGAAGGGAAAAAACTGGCGCTGATTTACATACAGTGGCTTAAACTTGCCGCACTTTCTACGATTCAATTTGTCGCTTTTTTTATCCGTACGCTAATGGACTTCTCGAGCTTTATTCAATTCATACATTTTTTCAGATAATTCGGTCTTATTCGAATGATAATTACCTTTCTATGCCTCTCGCGTTAAATTATTTATGTGAGTTTTAAATTGATGATTGATACGTTTATTCAACCTTTTATTTACGTTTGATAATCCCATTCGCGTGGTAAAAAGCACGTATCGAAATTCTTTGCAAATAATAATTGCTACAAGAGTAGAATTTGTTATGCTGAACATGCAATGATTCAAAAAAGGGCATAAAAAGAGGAATTGATTTTCATCAAAGTAAAATACATAATAAGAGAAGTATTTCGAATGGAATCAAATTAATTCCTTTTTTTTTGTATTGAAAAAAAAATTATAAAAGAAAAGGCTGAAACAGCGCACGAAACAAAAAAAAAAGAATTCTCAAAGCCATAATTGTTGTTATTCTTCATCCGTAAAAACAATAGCTAAGAATATAACTAGGGCAGGAAGAGAGTTTAATTGAGTTATCATGAGTTCTTTAGAAACAGCTCGGTAAACAAGCAACGCGCTCGCGTACGGGCGGCTGCAGCAAAAGCCGAGTATAAGAGGGTTTCGTCGCTTCCCTTTCCCTCTCTTTATATATATCTATCTCTCTGCTCTCTTAGCGTTGCTGTGCTCTGCACACACACACACACACACACACACACACCATTGTTCGTATCGGAAAACAATTTGAAACGTTCACATTGACACCAACATAAAAGAAGCCTTTCTCTCTCTCTCTCTCTCTCTCTCTCTCTCTCTCTCTCTCTCTCTCTTTCGCAAGCTCGCATCTTTCCCACTCCCAAACATTATTAATATCCTCGCCTTTATTTTCTCAAGTCTCGCCTATTTGTCAATAGCAAAGTCCCGGGAGTCACTTATTTCAACGCTTATTGCCGTTTTAGCGTTACTTATCGCTATACTTTCATTTTTCAAAAGAATTTTTGATCGATTCGCTGATTTTTTTTTCGTTTTCATTACGTCTCGAAGTACTACAGTTTTTGGCAGGATGAAAATTTCGTCAAAGAATTGAAATCCATTTTTGTTTGTGTGCAGAATTCTTTGTTTGATTTCACGAACAGGTGGCTCTCGCAGTACACCTGGGTAAGCGAGTTTTCAATACATGGATTAAACTGGAAATAGAAATAGAGAATTTATTTTAGTTCAAACCGGAAATTGAATCTTTTTTTGAAATATAAATTACAACGAACAATGTCGTAGAAAATACTATTCCATTCTTCCAAACAGAATCCTTAATAAGAAAAAAATCCACTCACGCATCGTCGTTACTAAAACCATCGATTCGAAAGTATTATATATATTCGAACAAAAGCAGGCAGCGAAGGTGTCTGAGCGTGTCGATTCGCTGCCTCTCGAAAGCGCAGTATAACGCATTAGGTACGCGCGGTTAAATAATAAAGCGTCTATACGCTCTAGCGCGCGAACAAGTCTCTCTCGTATAAATATATATACATATACAGCTCGCGATTTCGGCAGATCATCCACGACTGAAGTGCAATTCTCTCTCTCTCTCTCGTCATAGCGAGGGAGAGAGAGAGAGAGAGTCCCTTGAGAGGAAGTCAGCTTATATCGATTTCGCGCGGGCGCGCGTGTAAGATTGATTCCTTTGCCGCCGCGAGGGCTCTCTGTGTGTGTGCGAATTATTCGCAACTCCAAGCCAATCAGCCATCCATCGCTAATTTATCGTTCCAAAGCGATTCGCCAATCAATTAGCGCTTCTACGCCTCATCTGCGCGTACTCTACTTCACTCTCTCTCTCTCTCTCTCTCTCTCTCTCTCTCTCTCTCTCTCTCTCTCTCTCTCTCTCACTCCCCCTCGATTGTGTACGTATCAGAGCACACAGCTACAGCTCGATCGCTGCTGTATATACATATCAGACGAGCACTGATTGTGTGATCAAGGATATATACAGTCCACGATCCTTTTGCTTCAACGCTCGTTCTTTTTTTCTCTCTCTTTCTGATGGACGAGGGGAGCTATTGAATTGACTTTGAAATATTTCATTTGTGGCTTGAGCGCGCTAGCACGCTGCTGAAAGCTCACACTTTTTTTTATTCTCGACATAGCACCGCAGTCCATTCATTGCGGTTGGTTAATCTCTCTCTCTCTCTCTCTCTCTCTCGCTCGTGAATCGTACGTATATGTGTATCGAAAAAAAAGTGTAAATCCAGCGAGAGTCATTCATTAATTATCGAGGATATATATCCTCGAACGGTCGCTGCGCGTGTGAAAGAGAAACAAAAAAAAAGATACGGCAATTAATAGGGCTATGAATTTCCATTACGTCAATCATCAGGCGCATCCTCGCGGGAGAAGCGAAAAAACAACCTGTCGGCTCGGCGAGAAAAACGAAAAATAAAAAAAAAAGGGGCGACGGACACACAAAAGGCGCGCTTTTTTTTCATAAAGCTCTCGCTCGCGAGGCGGGGAAGTGGGGTTTATATGCAGATGGTATCACTAGTCGATTGATTTCCATGAAGGGGCTCTTTGACAACCTTCAAATTGCTTAGTTTGCATTCGGGCAATCTCGGCAAAAAAGGAAAATTTTCCACCGCGCGCCGCCCGGAGATTCCAGATGAATTAACGTTCGAGCGTCAAAGGGTAAAAGAGAGAGAGCATGAGGAGAACGGATTTCCATGTAAATCTGGTGTAGCTTTCTCTCTCTGCTCGGCTGCCTTTTTATTGCGCGCCACCCGCATTCCTTGGACAAAGCCAAGTAACCTTATAGGAGCCAAGCGAACTGTGCGAGTCTAATCGCGCGAGGCGGCTTCCATCGTCCTTAATGGCCCGGACGACAGACGCGATGAGAGTAGCAGTCGTCTCTCTCCCTCTCTCTCTGTGCGCGATCGCAAGCCATGTCTCCCCGCCTCTATATTCCCTCCGAAGACGCGACGTGGATTCCCTGGAACTAGACACACGACCAAGGCTATTTGCATAATTGCACGCGAGACGAGATTCAGTGGGTCAGACATGGTTTTTTTTTTTCCTTTTTCGAGCAATGATTTCCGAGAATTGATTGCTCTTTTAAAATCAACCTGAAAAAAATGCTCTTTATACAGAAATGAAATTACAAGAAGGCGAGAGAAGTATACACATAGCGGCGGTAAACGAACGAAGGATTTGAATATAAATTTACGGATTAACAAAGTACGAAGCGTGCGTGGCGTGGCGTCGCAATTGCAAAACGAAAATCGACCTGGTGTAATTCGTAGGCTCACGGGAGCTCAATGAAAGCGATAAGCCTCGCGGCGATGCGCGTACAGCCCCGATATACTATATATCCACGCGTGCTAAAGAAATCCTTCCGTCCTCCCCTTCCCCTCCACGGCACGTACGAAAATCTTTTTCGCGACTTTTTCTTTTCAATCGCGTACTACCTACACCCGATAACGTCGACTTTCTTTTCTTAGCTCTCGTGTAAGCTTCAGAAATTTATGAGGCGTCGAAAATTTGAATTAATAATAAAAGGATTTTTTTCGTAATAATCTTTTTGTGATAAAAAGAAATACTTTGGTGAATCGAAAAAGCTGATTGATTTACCCGCGTTAAGAGCTTGATGCTTCTATGTGCGAAAGGCTAGTACTACTACTACTTCGACCCAATTCCGAAAACTCTATCCCTGGTAGAAGCGTCCAAAAAGCAAGAACACTTAATTGGAATAAAGTGCACTGGCTGTGCGTAATCTCTTTGCACTTCGAGCTCGCTTCTTTCTTTTTTTCTTATTGGGGCGGCTAGATTTTAACGCTTTTTTTGTAATCGCTCGCGCGTAGAATGCATCGAGATTGACAAAAATAGAATTATCTTCCGAAATCCAATTTCACTTGGAAATATGTGTCGGCATCAATTCTACGTGGCGAGGAAGTAATTGCACGATTACATCCGAACGAAAATACGACGCTATACATTTACCATAAAATACGCTGCACACTAGCAATCGTAACTTTCGCGCGAAACAAATATTCGAAAGCGTACATAGCTGCATGCACGTACACAGTTTATCTTTAATGAATTTGTGTTCTTTGTTCCAGGTGAGTCACGTCGTCATATACGTATCCCTGGCTGCCGTCACGTGAGTTGAAAACCCACATAAATCAGACTTTATGAGCAATTCGTGCACTTATTCAAATGAGGCAGCTCGCTCGCTCGCTCGCTTCCCGCGCGACATCTCACTCGCGGCGAGCGTTGTAGCGTGCACTCATAAACGTCGCCTCGCACGAGGACAAACTACAACGGAAAAAAGAGAGAGAGAGTTTGGTATAAAAAATTTTGGCGCTCAAAAAAAATTTCGCGCGGGGTCGAGCTTTAATCAGTGTCTTCTTGGGTGCGATCGCCTCCGTGCGATGTATATCCGAGGGGAGTAGCTTAAGCCCTATATAGGCATCGCTGCTGTCGCCGGCAAGTATTTGCTATAGGCGACTGTACAGAAACCCAATTTAGTCTGCGGTCGACTAATCCTATCCCTCCTACATACCGTCAGTCGATAGCTTCCTCTCTCCCGCTCTCTCTGTACTGCCCTGACATTCTATATCCTCCCTCTCACACGTTCGCTTCTCTTCTCTCGTGTGAATCGCCTAAAATTATCCTCCGGGGCTAGAGAGAGAGGAACGCACCTCGGCTATCTCGGCTCGCCTCGGACACTAAACCCACCTCTACTAAAAAGTTACGGCTCTATAATTGAGTTGAATTTAACGCCGGTTTGTCTTCATCAATTGCTACCTACTAATTTATCCGGCGCGATTCCAAACGAAATTCAATTTAACTCGACTCGCTTGTCGGATTCGATAGTTGAATACAATCGTTAGATATTTTCTTTTAATTCATTTGAAAATTAAAAAAAAAATAATAATTGATGTAAACAAAATTTTTATGCGTGTTTCGGTTTTGTTATGGAAAGGTAGAAGTGGAATATCAATATGTTAAAAGAGGAAAACTGATGAATGCAATGTTCAGTATTCGCTAATGTATGTATACTAATGCGATCTTAATGTATGATCCCATATTCCGATGCCCACGCAGAAAACTATAAAATTCATGTGCATCATCGTATTGCATGTAATACTGCTATTCCAACCACGAAACTCGTTTGTTCGTACAATTTGAATCTGTCGAAATTCAAATTTGAAACGAGATTTCAAGATAAATTTGCTCGTTACCATCTAAAATTATCTTGAAAAAAAAATATTTGCCAACAATCTTCCGCATCGCAAGATACATCAACGCGCAAATATTTTCCCCAAGATCGCACCGAGCTATTTCGTGTAATTACTCCATAGCGGCGGTCAACGCATCGTCTTGTAGCTTAGTTACCAACCCACCGAAGTATTTCATCCGCGAAAATGAAGTAGGAGTTTCCGCCCGAAGCAGTAGCAGTAGCAGCAGCATCTGGAAGCCAACAGCAGTCGAGGCGAACGAGGCAGTGTTAAGATTCAACGTTGCGGGACGCTGCGGTAGTAGGGCATATTTGGCTTCGGTGTGCGCGGCTAAATTCCACGACGACGCCGCTAAAAATAGTTGAGCAAACAATTTTCCTTGATATTTCAACGGCGAATTCGAAGAAGTTGAGTTGCCAGCGCGGTTTATATTAGGCAAATTTGCGCACCATGTATACACGTAGTGTACATTCTGAGCGCATTTGGCTTGATGAAACTTCCGCAACGTCTCGTCGTTTGCCTGCCTAATAAGTTTTAAGTATTTTCCGTCCTGTGAGCGAACTAGCGAGCGACGAATTAAATGTATCTTATACGATCGAAGCGCGAGTATAATGTTCAATGGGCAATTTTATGCCCTTCGGCCCTTCCTATACTCATATAACATGTAACGCAATAGCTATAAAATATTACGATGCGTACGAGCTTCAACTTTATAATAATCCAACAATCACACACACACACACACACACACACACACACACACACACACACACACACACACAGATGCATACACACGTGTATTGGCGTATGTAAGTTTTTAAGCACCATATAGCTCTATAAAAAAGGGGGGAAACGCTACTTACTCGATTTCACGCCCGGAGGAAAATTTAAGTCTGCTCGGCGTCGACGGCGGTGGCGGCGGCAACGGGGTAATGCGACAAAGATGTATTCCCAACGGATCACCGAGACGCGGCGCGGCGGCGTGCACTCGCTTCGGCGTCAACTTTTCGATTCTACTTGCGCTACTGCGTCGCGCACGGATCAATCCTTATCTCGCTCAAGCAACTTTTGTCTCCCTGTGGAATTTTAGGTCTCGCAACTTAAACGAAACGCAGCCATGACAACGACGTATACGCGCGAGAGCCTAATCAAAATTGTTTGGCAGTATATAACACGTAGCAGGCGAAATTATGAAAATTTTGGTTTGCCAAGCCGATCCGTTTCGCGACGTATCGCGCGATGGGATTTCTCCTGACTGCCGAGGCGAGGGGTATAAAGGAGACTTTTGGCAACATTTTCCGCTGAACTTTCTCGACTCTGTAGCCCTTGAGAGCTAAATATTAGATGCGCTTGCTGACATTTGCATGAGGGTCATTCGAGTGACGAAAAGTTTCGCGTAGCGTCGCAGTTTTTGTTTTTCGCGCGAGAGAGGCATTGTCGGCGCGTTTATAAAGCCATTTGAAATTCATATTTCGCGTGCGCCCGCAAGCAATGTGAGCAATGTGACACTTTTGCGTATAATCTTTTCGACACTATTACAAATCATTCCTGACATTTTTCTGCTTTCTTACGTGCACCTACCGTATTTTTTCCAATTTTCTTTTCTTTTCTTTTTTTTTTTTGTTTTTTGTTTTTTGTTTTTTTTTTTGAGAAATTTGATTCTTCCAATTCGAGTGCACTCCGCGCGACGTGCATTGTAATATACGTAGCAGCGGAGGTATTAAGAAACTGTTGTGAAATTTTTTGTCAAAAAAAAAATAACGATACCGTTATTCGATATTTTTGAATGACAGCTAGAATTCTATGGTAAAATAACGATGACTTTAAAAAAAATCAAATTTAATCAAATTTGAAATAACCAAATACTCGCGATATTCATTATTTTCAATGGTATAAGTATTTAAAAAAATGTAAAATATCGACGGCGTTGTTCGTTGTATTAAAATAATCGATCGAGAATTTGTTCAATAAATCTTTTATTGAAAGCGTTATGCCTTACAATTTTGAATAGTTATCGAATAACACAACCGTTAAAACATTTGAATGAATTCGTTGTAGCGAATCTAGCGCTACCATTATTTCGTTAGAATTCTGCCCTAACGATGACTATTGTTAATTTTAACGAACGAAGCAAGTCGATTTTTCACCGGAAAAAAGCGCTTTT
Organism: Galeopsomyia nigrocyanea; assembly: GCA_035047105.1. NCBI lineage: Eukaryota > Metazoa > Arthropoda > Insecta > Hymenoptera > Eulophidae > Galeopsomyia > Galeopsomyia nigrocyanea. Next base: position 195,871 of record JAWWMK010000017.1, on the reverse strand, counting down.
ACCATTGAAAATAACGAATATCGACAACGCTTCGTTATTTTATAAAAAGAGTAAGGGCATTTCCTAAAATTCTAGTTGTTGACCAAAAAATTAACGCTTTTGTCTTTATTTTTACAATTAACTAATTGTTGATAAAAAATATCGAATAACGCTATTTTGTTTTTTTAACGAAAATTTTACCGGCAGTTTCTTGATACCTCCCTCCCCGGACTAAAACTATCTTTAGAAATAAAATTAGTTGCATAATTCGTATATCTATGATTTAATTAGTGCAATTTCGGTAATTAGAGCGAAGCACTTGTTCGATTGAAGCTTTATTACAGAAAGTCAGAGAGAGAGAACTTGGAGAAAAAAGAAAAATTCCTCGTACTCTTAATGAATTCATAAATTAATAATCCGTCACAAAGTTATCCGTCGTGCAGTCTCATTTCACGAGACGCGGGAAAAGGAGTGAGAGAGCGAGCGCCAATTTCGTCTTTGGCCAACTCTCAGGGCGATTCATTAAACGCTTTTAAAAAATTTGCGTCCTCGAGTCCCGCGTCTACTTGTAAATGGAGAACGCAGTAGCTGCAGCCATTCAGCTGCGCGGGGGGGGGGGGGGGGTCCGTCAAAGTTCCTTGGGTGAGCTATGAATAACTTGGCGAATCTTCCTTCACTCACCCAGTAGTAGCAGTAGCAGTCGTAGGGTCCCTTTTCACTCCGATACTCACTCTCTTTTTTGTTATAAACTTTGCTGCTCGAACACACAATGCAACAAAGAGCGAAAGCTGCAGTAGTGTTTTCTCACTCGCGGTCGAAATATTATATTTCGTCGATTACTCCGAACGTTGGCGAAAGGAGCGAAAAAAAAATAAGAGCGAGTTCGATGATAATGAAGAATTTTCATTTCGCAAGGTTGAACGGCTGGCTACGGCTGCTGCTGCATGCCGCTCGCCGCTCGCTCGTTATTCATCATAGCTACACTGCCTGCTGCGGCTTTTCGACTTTGCCCTAATTAATTTCAGCTTTTCACTGATTAAACTTTTTCGCAAATAATGACTCTTGATGATTAATTAATTAAACGATTCTCACAGGCTCTCACCACCGGGAATTACCATAAAAGCAATAAGCTTTCATCTCCCCCTGTTCGTATTTAAAAGCTGAAAAGAAAAAAAAATCGGGTAACAGTATCGCCGACAATATCTCAAAACACAGCGCGACTAATTATCTCGTGGAAGGGGAGGGGGGGGGGGGCGTAGAGTGACAAATATGCTTTCGCGCGGGGGCCAACTTTATTCAGCACCATCTCAAACTTATCTCGCGCGGCGCACTTCATTATACACTTGATGCATCGTTCCGCGCGACGCTATTTCGAGCCACTCTCTCCCTACTCCGCTCACAAAGCACTGTGCGTCCATTATTATTATCGCGGCCGAGCCGTAAATTTGGCCTAGCGAAGCTTCCCCTGAGAATTTATCGGCGAAAAAATGTGCATGCAGGAATTTGCTCTTTCTCTCTCCCTTTCTCCCGACGCGCCGCCGCCGCCGAATTACATTTTTCGCCGAGGCAGGTCTCTCTCTCTCTCTCTCCTTTGCGCCGTACCACCCTATCCGCCGTAAACGCCTTAACGCGTCTGGAAAAAGTACGCCGATAGCGAATTCGCTGGCTTTCTTCAAGAAAGAGACACAATGAGGGAGAGAGAGAGAGCGAGGCGTGAAATTTTCTCGCTGCTGCTGCTTTGAAGTGCCACCGCGCGCTTATACGCTGGATATATATACATACATATATAAAATTCCAAAGCTTTGCGAATAAAATATTTTTATTTGTTCGTCATAAAATGTTTTTCATATCCCAATTTCAGTCGACGATTTTTATTTCGCCCAAAAGATATCCATTTTCGATTGGTTGCGCTCGAAATATACAAATCGAATATCACTCATGTCTGATTTCGCGGTAACGTGATTTAGAGTCATTTCGAAATTGCATAATGTAATTTAAGTCGATTAATTACGCATTGACGGAGTTATTATTAGTTCAACGTTTGATAATATTCGCCGTGTATACCGTAAATTAATTACTCGACGATGCTAAATTTTCACCTGAATATGTATATAGTTATCGAATTTAATGTAATCACATTATGAATTATTCGCCAACGAAAGCCCTTTCAAAAACGATTTTAATTTTTCGAAAAGTTTTATGAGTATATCGTTTGGCAATTTTCCAAAAAATAAAAAAACTTGGAAAGTTCTTTTCCCGGAAAGTTTTCAATGAAAAGACGTAGTTTAAATGTTTTCGTAATGAACATTCAAGCGCGTAACAGTAGTCAGCTTACATACACAGCAGCAGAGTAAGAAAGTTGGAGCATAAACAATGGTTATCGACAGTGTATAGTGGCGCAGAGTTACATCCTGTCGGCGTTTAGCGTTGAGTACAATGCAATCGGCGGCGGCGGTGGCGGCGGCCTCGCGAAAGTTGCGAATTATCCGTGGCCTAGCTCTATATATGTACACGATAGGGAGCCCTTAGATTAGCCTTATCGCGTAATTCCCAGAGCGCTAGCAGCAACCCACTTAATTCCTCGGCTAGTACGCCAGCGAGAGAGAAAGAGACTTTAGCTCAACCTCTAGCTCTGTCTTGACTGCGTCTCTGGCATTTAACGGAAATTCCAGCTGACTAGACTACGAGAGATGCCGGCCAAAGAGTAAGCCCAAGCTTAAAAGGGATGCCACCGCTGCTGGCGCTGCTCCTGCTTCGGGAGAAAAAAAAATCGAGCAAGAAAAACGAAGTCGACTTCGACTCCGGTAATTGAAGAGGCTTATTTGACGAAACGATTTTCTCCGGCTATGAGATTCCCAAGGGGGTTTTTGACTTATGGGATGTTTTTTATTCGGAGATGTACTTGTTAGCGTTTGGTAAATGATTTTGGCGATGCTTTAGAGAGTCAACTCTAATTACTCGAGTGGCTGACCAAAAATCGATATATACTACTTGAAATATACTATCGCGTTTGTTGCATTTTATTTTATCTAATCACTGCTGTGCACGAGAGGTGCGAATTTTTTATTGCGAAAGAAGAATTGTATATTAGCGTAAAAGCTAATTAGCATTAAGTTCAGATACGAAGCGTGAAAAAAGTGTGTCAATTTCAGAAAGCACGCACGCGGTGTGGTATATTATCAGTCATGCATGCAAATTCTCTCACGCTAATGGATTTTTCGACTCGCTTATAAAAAAAATCTTATCACTTGTTGAACGCTAAATTAATTTGGTTTACAGTCATGAATTGTTATTTGTTGCTTTGTTAAATTTATTCGGAAAAATCGGTTAAAAAAATAATAATAATAATAATAATAATTACTAAAATTCATTTAATGACATTTCTTGTTATTTAATTTCTATCGCGACATGAATGAAATGAAAATGTGAAAAAAAAAATTTCTATAATTCCATAATTTCCAGCGAATTTACTCGGCTTATGCACGCATCCGAGGCATAAATCACACGAACGCAACCGATCCTCGAATAATAATAATTAATAAAAAGAAACGATAGCAAAAAAAAAAAAAAGAAAAGTGTCGTGTAATTCTTGATATGAAGCTGAGACAACGGGGAAAAGAACGAAAAAAAATAGAAAGAAGAGGAAAAAAAAGCGTATTAATAGGAGAAAGCACGCACGTGCGAGCGACGCACGCGCCATTTGTTATTCGATTAAAGCGCGCGCCGGATGGAGACAAGCGCGTCGCGCCTTTCTCTCGCGTGCCCGCGCGCCACTACTTATATATGTATGTGTGTGTGTGCGTATGTGTGCACAACGTTATACTTATAAGCGACTCGCCCCGCGGAAAAGTGAATAAGCGTCAAGTTGAGACGTCGCGTCGTGAGAATTCCTCCGAGAAATAAGATGCGACGCGGACGCCCGATTTAACTTTGTTCACGTCTTACTCGCTCTTTTCCGCAGCTCTCGACCTGTTTATTCGAGCGAGATGAAATAGAACCGACGGGTTTAATTGCTTAGATGATTCTTCGTTGATATTGCGTGTTGTTTTTAGTTTAATTTCGCGTGCTGGAATGTCAAGAGGATTGTGTTTACGACGACGCTAAATGGTAATTATATATCGTTAATTAGTTTTCGCGCGATATCAGATGATGGTTTTATGGCGAAATTTCGATCGCGTTATTTGCGGAGTAGTTGCGATCAGTTTGTTTGAGCGTAATAACTTTACTGATATTCCAAACTTGTTCGAAACTCGAAATGGCTGTTGATCGTTAACGGAGGATATTATAAGTAGTCAAGAACGATATGCTTTTATCATTTATAATGCAACGTTCATTACAGCAAAAATAATTCTATCTCCTGTAACGTACATTATTAATTTTAAAACTTCCTCCGGAGGAAATGAATTTATCAACGAATTATTTAATATCGTTCAGAATATCATATAAGATAAAAAGGAAATACGTTGAGGTATTTCTATTCTACAATACCGAACAGTATAAACCACTTATTTAGAGCACCATTAAACAAGTTATCGAAATTATTAGCATTTTATTAATTAAAAAAAAGGAAATCTCACGGAAAAATCGCCGACGGTTTTCGCATTATAAGCTCGTAACATCGAAAGCCCGTGGGCGAGGAGGGTCGATTAAAGCCAAGGCTATAAAATCAGGATAGCGCGAGCGGGGGTAGCACATAAAGCACTCTTGAGCGTTCGCGTCTTGGTCGGCTATTTATACGCAGCATGCGGTAGGGTGGTTGGTCGGCTATACGCCGCCAAACTGGATTACAACATTGCACACCCGCGTGGGCGGCAAGTGTGTGTGTGTGTGTGTGTGTGTCTCGAGAGCGGCCAAATCGAATCATCGACGAGTCGAACGAAGTTAAGCTAGACTACTACGCTGCCGTCCGTTCGATTTTTGCCTTTCGATCGGCAAAAGTAAATCCTCCGGGGTATAGGTTACAAAAAAGGTAAACCTTGACGTTTTCTCACCTGGATATATTTACGGATTTCCACTTTTTTCCCGTCCCAATGTCAGTCGGCGGTTGATCTATTTTTGATATCGATTGTAGTTTAAGCAATCCATATTTCCCGCAGTTGGTGTTTGATAAATATTCAGGTATATTTTATAAATTGTTTCGCAGGGCTCTCTATGTATCTTTTAAGTCTGGAAAAACGAACAAACTTTTTTATTCGTGAAAATAACTACTGTGGAGCAACGCACGAGAGAATTCAATTTATCCATGCATTCAAAAAACAAACAAAAACCAACAATGTTTGCAACAAAAAAATACGCGTTTGCAAGCTCAACTCGTTTCATCGCTCTCTCAAACCATATCACGACAATTGAACGTCACATTTTTCACAATAAAAGCTCACAATCTTTTTTTTTCGCCCCTTTCAACAACAAAGGTCAAAACAATCGCACGTCGCATCTCATCTCCAGGCGTATACATCATATCCACCGGTTGCCCGCAAGCACAAAGCAGGTTGTCGTTCTTTTTCTTTTATTGTGTAACGCGAGTATACACATGCAAGCTTCATTGTAAACGAGCTGGCTTTTTAAAGCCGCAGTGTTAAGCTGCGAGCGTAGTCTTAAGTGACGACGACGGCGACGACGAGGAGATAAAAAAGACAACGCTCCGCTTTCGTCAAAAAGTTCAAACATCAGAGAAAGAGAGAGAGAGAGAGGAAAAGGGGGAGAGACAATGAGTGCCGACATTAGGCCAAGCCCGCGGGAGCAGTACAGTGGCTGTTGACTGAAGCGCCCGCTATAAGAGTCTCGCTGGGGCTCTCTTCACTCTCTGGCAAAAAAAAAAAGAAAGTGGGCTCCCCGACCCGCATGGCCGCCGCGAAAGTGCCGCTCGCTTCGAATTAAAAGGAAAAAAAATTTACGCTCGCTCGTTGGGAGCCTCTTTAAGAGCTCTTCGTTTCTCTCTCTCTCTCTCTCTCTCTCTCTCTCTCTCTCTCTACCGCCGGTTTTGATCGTTTTGGAGCTCGACGTTATAAAGATGACCGTATTCGACGCAATTACGGAGATTTATTGACAGGTCAATTTTATTTATTTAATAATCAAGTTTCTTTTTATTTACTCGTAAATTATTACGAACTCAAACGTTTCCAACGCTTGTCTGTTGAACTTTAATTTACCTATATCGTGAAAATATCTCTTGAAAAATTCGAATAGTCAACAGAACAAGAGACTAATTAAAAAGGTAGCAGAGGCAGTTTCGAAATCGACGTTCAAACGAACTTCATTATTTCCGATAGGCAATCAATTTGCACGCGTATGGCTTTTCCCTCGCAATTGAAATACCACACGTATGTAGATTGCAGCGAGAGCTTTTCGAAATTGAATGAAAAAAAAAAGAGAGGGTGAACCAGAAATTATCGCGTACTACTCGCTGATTGGACTTCATTAAATTACACTTTCTCATTGTCCCTTAAGTATGGTGAAAAAAAAAGAAAGGTGAGCACGTGCGCGCTCGCTTGGAATGTAACCGTGAAAGAAAATAAAAAAAAAGGACAAAGCGAGTATAGCACACACGCTACACGACGATATATACACATACACATATACACACGAAGCTCGTGCAACACTAGCGTAAACGCTCCTCGGTTGCTTGCCGAGTTTCATTAGGTCCCGTGCTCACGTGTCCTGGCGCATTTTAACGTTGGGGACGCGCGGCTGCTGCACACATACGTACACACACGCACACACTTGTCCCGTTCGCTCGAGCAAGCAACGTCTGGGAATATTATCAAATTATCGGCCGGCCACCACTGCCACGTTTTCGTGCTTATGCGCGACGATGCTTCGCCTATTAATGCATTAACGAGTTTTACCCCTCTGCTCTTCTTCCCCCCTCCTCTCGTATACGCTTTATTAAATTGGCAGGCCAAATAAAGCACGACGCTCTTAAAGGTATATATACTTGTTGATCATTCGTCTCTCTCTCTCTCTCTCTCGAGATGATTTTAGAAATGTTTTTGCGGTTTTGCTGATGCTACTGCAGGCGTTGCCTGAGAGTTTCAACGTTATTTAGAAGGACGTGCTTTAATAGCGTTAGTGCCGGGTCTATAATGGTATCACCAGAGGGAGAGAGAGAGGGGTAGGGGAGAGGGTCGTCCCTGGTAATTCTCAGCCTTACCGAGCGTCCCTTGAATTTGAAATTCTCGCAAGGTATTTTGAGCTAAACGCTTCTCTCTCACTCTCTCTCTCTCTCTTATTGCTGATATGGTGCACTTTGCGATAAATTGCAACCGGTTCTTGCGATCGATAAAATTGTATTTTTTTCTGCATCGATTATACATATATATTTTTTGTGTGAACAGTTTGCGTTGTCAAAGATATATTTGGCGGGCAATTTGGAAAACACTGATTGAATGGGCCGCGTAATCTTTAGTTACACTTTTATGATTCAACGGAAGGAAGGACTTTGCTGCGATAT
>JAWWMK010000017.1:119304-183401 GCA_035047105.1 Galeopsomyia nigrocyanea | reverse complement strand
TATATATATATATATAAAGGGGCGTCGGTCCATTTACTCAGAGAAAGAGCTTCGTATTCGTCGCACGTACCGTCAGCTCGAACTAGACAAATGAATTGACTCCCACGGCGCTCGCGTCTCTTCCTCTCTCTCTCTCTCTCTCTCTCTTCCGTGCGCGTCCTCAATTCCCTGCCGCTTCCTAAATTTGTGTTGAACCTTTATAAGTCTTTGAATGGCTGCAGACCTTAAGCCAATCATGTTGTACAAAACAAGCTCGGGCTATTTAAGCGACGAATGAAAGGACTTCGTCGAGTACGTCGTGAACTTTCTTTTTTTTTTATATACGAGAAATGATGTTACTTTTCAATGAAATGTTACTGCAGTATAAGTACAACTTTTTTTTTGAGTAGATATTATAATTTTACTTATGGTTAATTTTTCAATGCAATAATAAAGAATTACGCTTATATAAAAGAAAAAAAAAATGAGTAAATTAGCAACCGTGTATCTGAATACAACGAAACATCCTTCATTTCGTATTTTTAAAGTATTTATCATAACGCGTAATCAACGTAATATTCAATCGTCAATAATCGCCGTAATTAGATTACGCTCACAATGAGCAATGCGTTTCCCGATATTGATGCAAGTATTATTGGACTTTGCATGTACATTTATCGACGATGCATTCTCGCGTAATCTTCTCAGAAGCATTACTGCTAATGCGGATTGTATGCGCCCAGATTAATTCGACCGTTTTTTTTCCTCCTTTCTGTATATACAGCTGAAAGCTCACCGTTACATGAAATTCCGTTCATTTGCATTGAATATAAGCTTAGTTAGACGAACAAAAAAAAAAAGAGAGAGAAAAAGTAGCGAGAAATAAAAGTAGAGCTCGGCTGTTTCTCGTATATATCTGAAAATTCATGCCAAACGGCGCGCAATTTGAATGATTAAGATTATGCAAAGACCCGGTAAACGTGGAAAATGCCGTGCGTCCATTCTAAAAATGAAAATTCGCGCCGAGACAGCGAGTGCAATATATACGCTTGGCCAATTCTCGCTGTCGGCATATACGTATACGCGCAAGGCCGTAAAGTCACAGAAACACGAGGCTCTAATAATTAAATCCTCGAACCCGTTTGTCAAGCCCCGGGGATAATGGTAAATTAAAATGAGCCATGCTAGTCGCACGCAACAGAAAGAAAAAAAAAAACAAAAACGAAACGAGAATCAAATAAAAAGAAACGGGCGGGAAGGGGGGAGGGGGGGGGGGGGTCACGCACTCGGCAAATGAAATTCCGACGAGTACACTCGTCGCGAGCGCGCGAGGCGAGTCTAGCAGTAACACTATAACGAAAGAGAGACATGAACGGCTTAGTGCACTCGCTATAGTTTTTGGATTCTAATTAACGAAATGGCAACTCTCCCTCTCTCTTTCTCTTTTGAGATCGTAATCGCGCGTAATTAGGTGAGCCACGTGCACGCAGTTGCTTGAAAAGTTAAGAGGGAGAGAGAGAGAGAGAGAGAGTACGACGAAAAAGGTTAGCAAGCGTAATCGAATTAGAGGTGAGTTGAAAAAAAAGGGAAAGAAGAAGAAGTTTGTTTGGATCGTCACAAACGTGTCGTGAATCGGCTTATAGAGTTAGCCTCGTGGGTGGATAGTTGGGCAGTGGCAGTAGTAGTTCATCGGCAGCTTGCCTTTCGCTCCCAAGTTCCTTACTCTCTCTCTCTCTCTCTCTCTCTCTCGCGGCGGTGGTGGTGGGTCTCGCTGATTGCTTATCGGCTTATCGCTTTAATCGCGTTACAGCCCGCAAAGGCAATCTCTTACCTTCGATCAAGATCTGATTCACTTGCGCTCGCGCGCGGCCGACGACACTTTATCCCTTATCGAACACACGACGCAGCTCGAGCCGTGTTTTTCTTTCCGCCAACAAGTGCTTCTTCAGAGTCCTGCTTTCAAAGGTCAATGTTGACTTTGAAGCTATACATTGGCTTCTTTGCCGGGATATCTTGTTTGCAAGCTGTTTTCAACATTGTTTGCGTGATTTTGCATTTTACTCTAGCTAATCGACCTTGACTTAAATGTACGTAACCGACGTTAATTTGATGCGAGAAATCTTTGCTTATTTCGGATTATTTTAACGTATTTCACCTGAAAAAAGATGGATTGTTTTGAAGTGAGTTAATTCAGACTACCTATAATCAAATTTATCGTGCGACAACTCATTTTAAAGCTGCTTTCATAAGCTTTAAAATGAGTACTCGCACGTTAAAAAATTCATTCTAAATACAAAGTTACAGCAGTTTGCGCATAATAGCTACATATGAAAAATCTATTTTATTTAGTTTTATGAAAAATAGCTATTCAATTTTTTCTAGTCGATAGATCTACTTGAAAATTATTTTTCCACCTACCTTGAAGAATTTCCAAACATATGAGCAAAGATTCATTAAAATCTATCGAGTAGGAAAGTCATACGGGTTGACAATAAACTCACACACACATCCGCCGAACAGAAACCATAAAAAAAAACGACTTTGTCGTCTCCTTATGATTTCTAATGAAAAATATGTGGAAAACCTTTTGAATGATGCCACGCAGGATGTTTAGCTCTTTCAAAAAAACCGAGATTGAAGCATGAAATATGAAAAACAAGAAAACTGTAGCGAATAAACAAAAATTTGAAAAAAAAGCGAAAACAAAGCTTTCTCTTCGAGGAAGCAAAAAGAATTCGCGACAATTTCATAATGCGAAATCGAAAGAACGTAATAATTGAAGATATAGCGGTGAACGACAGATTAATATTCCGCAGCGACGTACAAACGCAGTCTATCGAACGCTTATTTCCCTCTTTTTTTTTCCTCTCCGGATGAAAGTTGAATTATCGTATCGATGGATATCCAGTGAAGCGCTCGGAGAAAAGCTTCAACAGCAACTCGCCCACTGAAACTGTGTAATGACTTTATTCCAGCTCGCGATTATTACCCTCGCGGCGGCTCTGTTTCTCTCGGGTTCACTCGTAAAAAGCTCGGACGCGCGCGGATGAGAAACTTTTCAAATGTAGCGATGGCTTGTAAGCAGCATCGAGCTATATTGGATGTGCATTTATTTTTTAATTCCAACCTGCTGTCTTTTTCACTTTATTTTTTATCGGACTTATCGACCAATAAAGTACTTTGAATTTTATTTCATTTGACTTTTTTCACTTCTCATTTCAATTGGTTCGTCGAGAATCGAATTGGAAGTGTATTTCCGCAATAGGAAATAAACAATCAAGAGAGCTGCATTCTTCAGAATCACGAGTGAAAAATTACGATCAATCGGATTCTTTGCTTTTCTCCAACCTTCCTACAGCGCTTTTTCATGCTTTCCTGTTTTTTTTTCTTCTCTCAAATCAATGAAAAGAAGCGAAGAGAAAACGAAAGACAGAGGGAAAGAGAGAAAGCTTCGAAAGCTCAAGGGTAAACAAAGCAGGAAATGGGGTAAATAAGAAACAGGCGTTGAGTGCGAGGTACCTGGCTGCCAAAGCCATGGAAAACTTCAAAGATCAAAAGGGGCAACAACAAAAAAAAGAGGCAAAAGATAGAAGCCGTTGAAGTGAGAATTCGACTTTTTTTCGTCGATATAGAAAACTTGGCTTTTTCACTTTACGAGATCTCTGCGAGCTACGAAAATCTTGAAGATACATCGGATTATGCGCGAATGATGAAGCGATGCTCTCGCTTACATTTGCGCGAGAGTGAAATTCAAAAGTTGAAAATCATAATAAAAGCTGTATTTTCCCAAGAGAAGATAAAATCTTTTCCATCTCACTAGCCGACCCTTTTCAACCAAAAAAGTTTTGTCGCCCAAGTAATTCCTCTGCAAAAACTTTGATGTGCTGAATTTTTACTAAGAATTTTACTTGAAATAAGTTCTCGCTGAAGATGTTCTCCATGCACAAAGACACCAGCCGATGTAATAAAGCAAACATTCAGAAATAATTTTACTCCTTGGTAAAATCTCCTCGACTTTGAGTACATTATCCCAAACAGCTCTAGACACATCAAGATGAAAGACTAAGATTGAAGAGTATCATTAGTAAAGTCAGCCGTCAGCCATCCACAATTCGTACGTATGCATCAAGAGTGAAACAGTTGCAAAGCGAGCCAAAAAATTTTTTCGCGAGAGTTGCATAAAAGTGCACGTATTGCTGCGGCGGCGAAGATGGTAAATAAAGCTGATCGACGTTGGGCAGTCTCGAGTAGGAGAAAGAGAGAAAGAGGCCAAAGGATAGCCGCTGACAAAGGGGAGGCGGAGAGATCCTCGAGAGAGAGAGAGAGAGAGAGAGAGAAAGCAGCTTTTCTCTCGACTGTAATTTTCGCGAATCGGCCGAAATGAAGGCGCGCTCGCGTAACCACGTTCTCTCTCTCTCTCTCTCTCTCTCCCTCCCAAGTTGAGAAAGTCAAATAAGAGCGCGACGGAGGCTGCTGCTGCTACAAGCTCGCTTGCCTCTATGCGGGCTGAATTGTAAACCGGCTTCTGCTACTAGCTGCTGCAAGCTCGCGAGAGAACTTTCCGCCTCCTTTTCTGCTCGTTGCCCGTCAAGCCAAGTGGGTCGTGCCGCCACGCGTTGCACACCAGCCAATGAAGTTGCTTCCTTCTTTAAATTACATTTGGCCACTCGCCTCCGCCCTCCCCCTCCCCCTTTGCACTCACAACGACGACACTCTCGCGCGTCTTTTTCCCAACTTGGCCCCCCTCATTGTCTCTCTCTCTCTCTGTCACTCTTTCTTTCTTTTTCTTTCTTTTGATTTCTTTCTCTTTTTTCTCTCACCGGATTCCTTCGAACATTCTTTTTTTTTTTCTTTATGTAGTGAGTGAAGCTGAGAAAGCTGGGTAAATAGATTTTGACAGACTTTTTTTTGATTCGAAATGAATTAATTGCCTACATCTCAAATCGAATTAAGAAACGAAGGATATTAAAAAGAAAATGAATATTCATGAGAAAAACCAGTAAAAAGTTGTCGAAGAAATTCTCACTTTTAGTGTTGACAAATCGTTGACTTCCGATTCGAAAGCCCGTGACGAGTGGCGGCGCATGAATTATTGAAAGCGGTTACAAAAATATTCATTCAGACTCGACTGCGACTGCATGAATCGGAGAGAGAGAGAGAGAGAGAGAGAGAGAGAGAGAGAGAGAGAGAATCGTCGTCGAGTCGATTTTATGTATACATGAGAAGAGCGAAGAAGGCAAGTGAAAGACGGAAAGAGCAGGTGTAGAGCTGTTACAAAGTTTTGAAACTTTTATTGCTTTTCTAGTTAGCAGTTGATTTATCATGCAAATCCTGTCGGTGCGCGTTGTATCAAAATACCATCAAAGCCTTGATTCGAGGAGAAATTCTGGTTTTAATTGAAAATCACTCAAACGAGTTTTACCTCGAGTTTTACAATGAAAAAAAAAATTTTTTTTTTTTACGTGTAAAACACTTTCCCCGAGAACGAATTAAACGCTCGAGCTGGCTTCTATCATTTTTCAAGCGCGCTCAATGTGTAATTATGAATGTAATTTGTCGCAGGAGTTAATCGACTCGAGAAATTGGCCGGATTCTTCGGCAAAATAAAGTTTTGCTATTAAAAAGGCAATTAAACTTTTTCTCTCTCTTGCGCGCGCGAAGCGAAGCGTACCGAGCGAAAACGGATTCAAAGAAAAATTACCGGTTTGTGAGGAAACATTCATCACGACCAAAACAGCTGGAATTCAAAGTTAATCCACGAAGTATGCGGAAAGTGAGACGCGGCAGAGAGCCAAGGAAAAATGGTTTAATAATAACATGTATTCCGTTCATGATGTATAGAAGTTTTTAACGATAATTGCTTCGCATGAAGAACCATTTTTTTTTCAACTGGTATTTCAACAGTTGCAAATGCAAATAATAACAAGTTCGAGCAAACAATGGCATCCCAGTCAAGAATAAAAACATACAAAGCCCTAAAGCCTTGAGGAAAATGTAACATGCAAGCGCTCTGGCAGAGGTCGCAAGATCGAGAAAATGAGCTTACTCGTTTCGCACATTGCGCCAGTCTTACTGGAGTACATTCGAGCAAGGCTGTCGGTAAACAGATTTAATTACCGCATTAGCATCCGAAACGACAGAGAGAGAGAGACTCAGCGGAGGTACAGCAGTAGCGAGCAACGCGTAAACATACACACACACACACACACACAGAGGTAGAGAACTCGTAAAGCGTAGTATAGCAACGAGGTATAAGATGCACGACCTTCCTGAAATTGGAATCCATCGCAGAAGAACGAGAGCGTAGCAAGTACTTAGCGTAAGTAGCGCAGCTCAAAAACAGGTCAGCCGTGTGGTCGAAGGAATTCGTCGTCTCCACTTCTCCCTCTCTCTCTCTCTCTCGCTCACGACGATTACCGAGCTGGAAGTATTATACATCGCACTGCATTACTCGTACATGCACGTACACCTCTATATGTGTGTATATACAATTAGATGTAGAGAGAGAGAGAGAGAGCGTGCTCGAGCAATTTCGATCCTTTCCATTTCCGCGAGGAGAGCGCGCAGCCCGCAATTACGCTCATTCCAGCCAGTCATTACTCTTCGACTGTAATCAATGTCGACGACGGCCTCAAGCCATGCACCATGCATACCTTATATACCAACCAGTGGCTGATGAGATAAGGAGGGTAATACCGCGCCCGCCGCGCGAGCGCGCTCATGCTTCAGACTCAAGCTCGGCAAAAATACCGCCTCACACACACACTTGATTTCTTAGGATGAGAATTGATTATACATCCGTACGAATAATTGCATTATTATGAATGTTCGAGAAGCAACTAATGATGATTCAGATGATAAAGAAGTTAAAGTAACAGCTGAACTGTTATCCCCTCAGTAGGAAAATAATCTAAATTTTCAACGTAGTGAAATATTAATTCCGATCCGAGCGAGCAGCCGCGCGTAAGTCGGCAACTCGAACAATATCTTTCCTCAAAGCCCGCGAGAAACGAGCTTTTGAACGTCTCTTAATAATATTATTACTCGTTAAAATTCTTTGAGGCTTGTAACTCGACGACTCTCGCGCGCGTTGGAAAGGGAGGCAAAGTCTTCAATTAGAACCCACAATGAACTCAAACCGCGGCCGCTTGTTGTCTCAAACAAAGGCTCGCGAAGAAGTTTCTCCCACTAATTATGTACATTTCTTTGGCACAGTCGAGAGATAAAGTCAATGCTCTCTTGACACTCTCTACCCTCTCGCTCTCTCAGTCTTGTTTGTTTATCAACAAATATTTGTTCTTCTCATTATTCCATTAACCTTTTGTTTGCGCGATTCTCGGAAAAGTTTTTCGCGGATACATAATTGTTCACAGAAAGAAAGAAAATAAAAGAAAAAAAAAACCAGAAGAAAAAAAAAGTATGTTAATTCGGGCGAGAGCAGCAGCGTATATCTAGTCGGTATAAATGATGAGCTTAGCTAATGAAATATCGTAAGGAGTAATCCATAATGAAGGGCCGAGTTAGCGAGGCAAATTAGCGGCGAGCTACGCTCGTTCGCTCGCGAGCGCTTTTATTCGCTGCTGCTGCTGGGGCTGGGGCTGAGCCACGACCGCGTAACAACGTATCCCTTTTAAAGCCATTAACATTTCAAAGCGCGGTTTTCTGATATGGCCAGCGTGTGTGCCCGAGAGCGAGCGAACGTAGCCGCAGGTCTAATCAAATAATTAATGCATCGACCCTCTCTCTCTCTCTTTCTCTTCCTCTTCCTCTTTCTCTCTCGCCAATTACTCGATAGCAATGGACTTTTGCAATTAAATTCATAGAAAACAAACACATACGTGCGTGAGAGAGAGAGCAGCGGGAGGATAGGCAAACAGAGAAAGAGCTTCCTTTCAGGCAAATTTATTATATTACGAACGCCAGCGAGCGAACGAACGAACGGAGGGGTAGACTAGTGCTCTCTGCTTAATTAAAGCATTCTAATCAAACGGCTGGCTCTCATGCAACGAGCCTTTAAAAATACAGGACAGTCTCACGCGAGCTCAAAAGCCAAGTCTTCCTTCCTCCCTTCTTCCTGCTCTTCACTATTCTACGATTTTTTAATGCTGTACACACAACGATGAGTTTTTCCGCTTTTTTTTCTCGTTCTTTTTTTTGCGCGCGGATAAAGAATGTTAATTACGATGAAAGCTTGATTAGCGTGAATTATGCTGAGTAGCGGCAAACATTCGCGATTTCATTAGCCTTCGTTTGCCTCGTTTTCTTCTGAAAATAAAGAGCGCGAGAATCGATATCGACACGTTTGGTTCGAGCGGCTACGTTACCCCGCGTTTAATGGACTTGATTGATTTGATTAACGTTCGAGCGTTTCAGTTTTATTCTATATATGTCGATGGTACTGTGCTCGACTTATCTTTCCGTTAATAGATGATAATCTGACGGCTGATCAGGAAATTGAATGAAAGCTAGTTGTATCTCTATTGTCGACGTTTAATTTTAATGTAGATGATGATCTGTGATCGGATTTTGGAATAGTGAAAAGTATTCGGAAAACAAAAAATCCAGTCGAATTTTGGAGAGATTCCGTGACTCTTCGATCACGACTGTGGGCCGAAAAAACGAGGGTATCGAGGAAAAAGCATCAAACAAAACGAAACGGGTGGGGGGGGGGGGGGGGAAGAGAAGCGAGACAGAGTAAACTGGTCTGTCAGATAAGCGTCTCGCCTCGGGGGGTTGGAACAATCGAAACTCAGTCACACATGCATACATACATACATAGACGGTCACTGGATGTCTCTCTCTCTCTCTCTCTCTCTCTCTCTCTCTCTCTCTCTCACTTGCACACACACACACACACACACACACACACACACAAGTGCACAACTCTCGGGTGTAAATTTTTAAGCGGCTGGTAGAGGAGATGCCGAGACAGCAAGGTGGTGGTCGAGTCGAGAGAGAGAGATAGCTCTCGAACGGTTGGCGCTCCAGGGAAATAGGCTGTGACTGCTGCTGCTGCTACTGCGAGAGAGAGAGAGAGAGAGAGAGAGAGAGAGAGAGCCACCTGTCGGTCGCGCGAGCGACAATCAGAGCCGACGCTACATATACGCGCGAGAATCTGCGGTGCGGAACGAGCTGCGACAGCTTCTACTACTACTACCACTGGACCTCTATACGACTGCTGGAGCTATACAGTGCGAGGGACAGATTTTCGACTTACATTGAGCTTTGGCCAGCTCGAAAAATAGGCTGTGTGCTCTACACACGTCGCTCCTATTGCGCCCCCCCAAAACTTTGACTATTGCTCCCAATTAGTTTGCTCTCGCACGTACCAACCGACCTCTCGTTGTTGCCTGCCCGCTCGTTCGACTAGTTTTAGATGGACTTTGAGCTCTTGGCCGCGGCGAACGAATGAAGTGTTGAGAGTGAAAAAGTTGAGTTTGCTTTTTTCCTTCCTTATTTTTTTTTCATTGCTGATTGAAAGTTTGACGATTCATTCGGATTACACGTAATGAATGTTTAAATTTTGATGCTCGATGCTGATGAATATTTCAGGTCGATATTTAACGTGGATTGCATGGTCAAATCTTCGTCAATATTCAGATAGCGGATCACTGTGCCGTCGGCTATTGGTTGCCAATGTACAGGGATCAAGTCTGTAGTCTCGATTGTTGGTCTCCTGGTAAATAACGCAACAAGCGACGTTACATTTTTATTTGAGCATAAGTTATGTATCGGTGAAGAATTTACATACCCGTATTTTGCAAGATAAAATATAAAATAAGAGCCAGGAAACTTATAGAGAGCAAATGTTTGCGTTGGCGATACGTAATCGTGTATGTTATTTTAAGCTACAAATACAATCAGGACTGTAGAATACGTCATTTCATCCGATGAGAATACGAGAAATTCAATATTATTAACAAAAAGTTTGTATTAATATCATGGAAATTCTAATGAGCAATTTTATGATGACTTACAAATTAGACTGTTACCATCATGTCTAAATTAATTCTGGAATTCGATATAGAAACAAGCGAATATCGAACGTGTGTAAGGAATAGTTTTTAAATTGCAGAAAATAACGTGGTTACCTATTTCTGAAGATCAATTTCCGCAGCAAATCGTGAATGATCCGCGAATAGAAAGAAGAAACACATAAGCAAAAGTGAAGCAACGTGGTGACATATCCGCATCCAGAGTAGAATAGCTGAAGCATACTAGAGAATCAATAGATCGATAATGGAACGCGTCGCCGGCGGGATGTCTATATATGCACGTGTGTGTGTGTGTGTATGGCGATTGATCGATGTGCGCCTCCACGCCATACGCTCGCGAAAGCTCGATTGCCGCTCTTCACTTCGCGCGGCTGGCTTTCGGGATTTGACGCCTCGCGCCCTTTCAGGCCAAGCGCCACTCGTATGTCAGTGCATTGGCGCGTGAGCCTATGCGTGTCGGCATAAGCAGGCCTCGCCTATCGTATTTTTCAGATACCTCGCGAAATTGCACTTTGCTCCAGGCAATCGGCGTTTTCTTTCTTTTTTTTCCCCCTTTTTTCCGATGATATCGGCTCGACTCTCATTTCTTTTCGACCCTCTTTCGAGAGATACTTTGGAGAATCTGCTATACGTTATGCGTTTGATATGCTTGTAAATTAATTACGTCTATATATATAAGTATATCTCAATAACTTTGGTGACATGCTGAGAGCTAAGGTAGGATCGAATGAAAAGCACAGCATGATGCACCTTTTAAAAGCAGAATTCAGCAGCAGAAAGCTAGAATTATTCTTAGAGATGGAAGAGAATTCTACGATAATTTAATTAAATTTAATTAAAATTTCCTTCGCAAGCTATATCAAAGAACAAGACGATAACGCAGCCAAACAATGCAAACCATCTTTTGTGTTGTAATGTACGTATGATCTCGTTCTAATAATTCCTTGAAGTAAAACCATATAAAAGTAATTGAAAGTACGGCGTTGAGTAACCGTAATTATGAGAATCTCCACAAAAAAAAATTATTGTAAATCACTCGCGAGTAACCCGACTCACGCTAGCAAAAATAAAAAAAAATAACAGCAGTGAAACCAAACTTAAGGCAACGCAAACCAAAAGCTGCGAAAAACAAGCATCCCAGCAATTTAGCATTGCAACTCGAGCGTTTTCAGACGATAATATTTATACGCATATAGTTTCATGTAACCGTTTCGAGGGAAACCAAAATTATACTCTTCTTCACAGAATAGTCGACCGGCATCGAGCTTATAATATACGCGTACGTAAACGAAAACACGCTGAAAATTGCAGTACACGCGCGTCACGAACTACTTCTCTATTCACTTGCCATTGAACTCCAGCGTGCACAGAGCTTTTTCCAACTTGGCCGGCAGCATGACACCGCCAGCCTAAATTATGAATGTCTCTTTTATACCTCCCGCGCGCGACACAACACGACGACGCCCACATACCGGCCTTGATGAATCTCTCGTTGGATGGCGGCGCGATGTTTACCTCCAAATTTCACTTACTTTCGTGCCTGCCGCCGTCTAGTTTGGGTGTCTGTGTGCGTGTGTATGCTTCATCCGCTCTTTCACGAGTATCAAATATTTAACGGATTATTTTTTAACACGTGAAAAATTGCTTGGCAAACGTTGTATAACGAAGTTTTTTTTTCTTTCTCGTTGCAGAAACCAGCGCGAGCTGGGATGATTGGTGGACCTACGATGGTATTTCAGGTAAGCATTTCTTCTCATTCGATTTATCGTTCGATACTATAACGGTACCGAATAATTTCGTATGCCGTATAAAGAATTCGACGCTGAAAGTATTGGGCGTGAAAAACTTTTTGCGAACAAAAGCATCGTGGGCATTGCACTTTTTTCTCTCTCTTTTCCGTTGGATTTTCATTAAAATGCGAAAAACGTAGTTGGGAAAAGCCAGAAATTCAGCGAAACAGTTGGTTTGAAGGGAGGCTTAATAACATCTTTCATTATGCAAAATAAGATATAAAATTATTGTAATCCTTTTCACGCCGAGTAGAAGCAAAGCGTGGGAGCGAGTCGA
Organism: Galeopsomyia nigrocyanea; assembly: GCA_035047105.1. Taxonomy (NCBI): domain Eukaryota; kingdom Metazoa; phylum Arthropoda; class Insecta; order Hymenoptera; family Eulophidae; genus Galeopsomyia; species Galeopsomyia nigrocyanea. Next base: position 171,360 of record JAWWMK010000017.1, on the reverse strand, counting down.
AGCAGTGGCGTGAAAGCGCGAGCGGCGAGGCTGGAATGCAAAGGATCTCATAATATTTGAATTTCCAAGGTGCAATCTCAATTCCAACTTGACACATTTAACACAAGAAAAGAAAAGAGGAGAAAAGCTCGCTTCGTCGAAAGAGTAAGGTGTTGAATATTCAGATTCCGGCATTTTTGGCTTTTCACTCTGGGTCGCGCTCGCGGGCGAGCTGCTGATATCCCCGCTGCTGCTACTATTGAAGGGGAAAGGGGGAGGAGAAAAAAGAACAGAAGGGTAGGGGGGACGCATCGTTTACCTAATTCTCTTCATCAAAAGTTACGAGGCCATCGGGCCACGAATTTTTTTAATCTCACGGGGCAGCTCTTATTAAAACACAAATACACACACACACACATACACACCCACACACGCACACGAAGCCTAGTGAATATCGCTCCATGGAGTTTATCCCTGCGCAGCTGCTGCACACGCACTAGGCACTCTCGTGCCGATATATATATACACACTAGACACACACACAACTTTCTTCCACAGTTTTCTTCTTCCTTGCTTCATTGGTAGAATGTCTCTTCTTCTCTCTCTCTCTCTCTCTCTCTCTCTCTCTCTCTTTCTCGCTAGGAGGCGAAAAAATCCTTTCAACTTTTTTCGGCTCCTTTGCTCTTCTTTTATCACGAGAGAGAGAGAGAGAGAGAGAGGGAGAGAGGGAGAGAGAGGGAGAGAGAGAGGGAGTTTATGTATCTAGTGCCAAGCGAGCGCCAAGCAAACATTTCAGCTCTCAAAGTTGTTCAATTTAACGAGCTCTTTTGAACTTTTGCCTCATAGCCGGCGATCTCCACGCTCTGCTGCTTTTTTTCTTTTTTAATTTCAAATATCGTGATAGCGCGCTGAAAATTATTTTTGTTTACCTCGCGCACAGTGTATTCATTGTCGAACTTTATTTACCGCGATAATGAACGATTTTTTATATTCGCGTGAATATTGAACTTTTGAATAATTGTCGCAAGTAACCAATTCAATTATCTTTAATCCGATAGGGATATCCAGCGAGAGATAAAGTTTTTTTTTTCAAAATAAATGAATTGAAATACTTACTCGATTTTTCAGTGGATTCTGATTTCATCTACATTTTATCTTTATTATATTTGAAAAAATATAAAAGGTAGAATTGACCAGTCGATCCAATCCAAAATTACAAGCTGATAATTCATTTAAAAAAATCGATTTTCATTATTACAAATAAATGCACTTTATTTGTTTTCAAATTTGAGAAGATGTTCATTCGGTTATTTTTTTTAGATACATTAATTATATTGGTATTAAGAACCAAGTAAAAAAATGGGGGTCATTAAACGATTTGATTTCATCCTATAACGTCGTCATACCCTATAATAAAGCAGTAAGGGGCGCGTATTCATTGTCAAGAAAAAAAAAAGAGATAAGAAAAAAAAAGGTTATGATTGTCAGGCTTATGGGCAGTATATCCGAGGAAAAACGGTGTCCGGATGGTAGAGATCTGTCGGCTCTCTCTCACTCTCTCTCTCACTGGCGGTCGCAGCGCGGCAGAGGACTTATTACCCGTCGTCCGGGCGCGCGGCGGGCAAAAGTGGATTTTTAGGGTCCATCGAGCTCGCGCACATAGCCGGCAGATGCTCCGACCGTTTTACAACCAATAAGCGCACGACACGTGTATTTCCCGCTGCATCGGTATATATTTCCTTCCTACCGCCGTACCCATCGTCCATTTTATTTCTTCTCCTCTCTCTCTCCTTCATCGCGTCTACGAGAGAAAATCCGTCGACTCGGCGTTATTCCCCAAGGCTCGGCCCTCTTATTAATGCTCGATCGGCGCGCTCGCTTCATTATCCGTTTCGCGCAGCAGTTTTCTTATTTTTTTCTTTTTTCGGGACCACTTTAACTCTCTCCTTTTTTCTCTTGCGGAGAATAAAACCGCAGCTGGGAAAAAAAAGGCCGCGAGAAAGAAAGGAAAATACACGCGAGCGAAATAGCAGTTGAGAAAGAAGTGGAAAAAGTTTCTTCGACGACGACGAGGACTCTTTCTCTCTCTCTCTCTCTCTCCTCGTGAGACGGAAATAATTTCCGTGGGAACTCGCGCGCTGGCCGGAATTAAAGGAGTGGAAATAAACATGCAAATCCACAGGAGAGAAAGCCGGCCACTTTCCATCTTTATCACTCTCTTTGGGCGAAATGCATAGAAGTAGCACCTCGAACGAGATTTTTTCTTTCTTTTTTTTTCTTCAGCCGAATTTCCGGCCAAGCCAATCCCATTACCGCGCGCCAACAAACGAGAAAAAGCCCCAAGGATCATCTCTTTCCTTGACCCGCGCGCGAAACACGCGTCGACTTTTTTTCTTCTTTCTTTCTTTCCGGTATATACACATAGCGGGAGATGAAGCAAATTTCTCTGACGTTTCAACTCCTTCATCGAGCGAGTCCTAGATTTTTCTCCGTGTTTTTCTTTTCTTTTCTCCCATCCGGTTTCTGGGTTATATTAAACGGAAAGAAAAAGCTTCGAGGCGCGAATTATAAAGTGGAAAAATCGAGGAGGTGAATAAAAGTAAACTACTGGAAAGACATTTTTTTTTTCAGAAGAAAAATACAGGCGCTTTTTAGTTCGCTAATTAAAAGAGGAACGCGACACCGATGACGATGATGAAAGCTCCTCCAATTAGAATAAACATCGCGCAACGGACGTTGCATAATTTTTGTCATTTTTTAATTAGCGTATATATCGTCCGACAAAACAGAGGCAGAGAGCGAGCACATTAATTAACGATAATTAAATGCGAAATTGTTCAAGAATGCGCGCTGACAATGTCAAACGTTCGCGGAAAAATTTGATATTCCGCAGCGCGGAGATCGATGAAATTTGACTTGTCGGGGTTGAAAAAAAAACAGCAGCCACCTCTGCGCGGACATTAGCATATATCAGAGTGAGCGTTGATGACTGAATTATTATCAAAGCTGGGGGTATTTTCACGCGGCATAAATTTCAAACAATAGCGCGACGACGCGTCCTCTTAATTTGCACGTCATCGCGAGCATGTTTCGGTCATCAATTTGCACCGCGTATATATATATAAAATCGTGCCTGAAAGCTTTTTACTTGATTTTTCTTTCTCCCTCTCTCGCGGTATTGCATACATATTCAAAACTACCAGATAAAGCGAGAGAGAGAGAGAGAGAGAGAGAGAGAGAGAGAAACACACACAAAACGCTGGCAAAACTCGTTCTTTTTTCAAAAAAAAATTAGCGCTATAGCAGAAAAATGTCACGCGCGCACGGGCGCGAAACCGGATACTCGCTCGCAGCCGAGAGTGCGATTAAATGAAATTATTTAAATGCTGTAATTTAACATAGCGAGTGCGAACCGGACACACGCGCGCTCAGACTGTGTACACAGTGGCGCGTTTGCGGTGTGCTTTGCAGCCGTTGAACATGTATGTATGCATAGAATATGTTTCCAGTGCGAGAACTGACATTTCTCTCGTTTACACACGCGTATATATATACACCTACATGCACATACGCATTATACGCGCGTTTCGCTTTGAAATGCTCCTACGCTACCCCTCTCCTTCGAAAGTTAAGCGGCGATAAAACTTTGCTTGCGTTTTACGATTTTCTCTCTCTCTCTCTCTCACTCTCTCTCTCTCTTTCTCTCTTTTGCTTCCTCGAGGACACAAAGTTTTCAACTTCAGAGAGAGAGAGAAAGAATATTTTTCTCTTCTCGTTCATCACGTTTATTCGTCATACCATTGCGCATACGAAATATTTTTTTTTTCATTCTTTGTTACTTGAGTATTTTCCAGACACAATGTTATATTGAAAATTATGTAATATGATATTTCGTAAGCATAAAAGTATTTTCTAACAAGGTAATTTTATTTTAACAAATTATAATTATATTCATCAATTTTACGAGAGATTGAAATTACTGTTATTTCAACCATAAAATTGATCAAATAGTATGCTCCACTCACCAAATTCAATTCGACAAGTCTTGCAAATTAGAGGGTAAATACATAAATTACATATCAGTTTTGAGCGTTTCCGTGAATTAACCAGATAGAATGAGTACGATTTAATAACGGCAACAGTTTGCAAATTATTTGAATAATTAATAAAGTAAACGGTACCCTTATCAAAATTTCCAATATAATCAAATAATTATACCGTAATTATTCGATACAGTCAGCACATAAATGACAATATAGTTTTGAACGTTTCGGTAAATTAACCCGGATTGAATATGCGCACAATTCAGTATTGGCGAAAGCTCCCGGATAGTTTGAGTAATTAGCGAGTTTGAAATAATAAAATCGAAATTAAAAATAAAGAACAATCAAATTAATTAGATCGAGATTGCTACACGTAATTAAATGAATTTTTTAAATTCATAAAATGCTGAAAAACAAATTTGCATTATTGTAAACTGAGAGAAAAAGTGCGCAATCATTAGGCACTATGGTGCCTAATGATTACGCAACCCGGTTGCGTAAATTGGACCAAATGCTAGAGGTGCCCAATGATTAGGCACCCCCTAGATAACAATCATTCAATGCTGAAATCAGTTGATAGATCGTTAAAATAAACAGAGGTTTAGGGTATGCTGATGCAGTATCAGTGTAAAAAGATAAATAGGTATAAATGGCAAAGGAAGGCATATGAATAATTATTTTTAGGTACAGTTATTATTACGTTTCGGAATCAGTAGAGGAATTCAAATAATTTTTCGAACGAACAATTTGATTATATGTACATTTTATTTACATGAAATAAAAATAATTTTTTCAGAAACTCATTAACATGAATGAATTAAAATTACCGAAGCTTTTGAAAACAAAAAAAAAATCTTAAAATTAAAGAATTCGGTGCTACATTCTTTATTATCGGATCGAGATAAATAATTCCACCACAGAGCCATTGCTTCATACTTCATTATAATCTGTTAACACCGTACCGTAAATACACTGTCAAATTGTACAAAATTCTACTTCGAAAATCACTATATTATATTATTAATTATAAATAAATTCGAATTAGTCTGTTAACTTAACATTCTAGTTGCCTTTATTCGTAAATTCATCGAATTTCTTTCACTTATTCCGAATTACCGAACTTAATAATAACTAATTCGATGCCCTCCTTTGCCATTTATATCTATTTATTTTTCCATGGAAGTGCACTGCAACAACATATCCTACACTCTCGGATTATTTTATCGATCCATGTATTTATTTTAGTATTGAATAATTGTTATCTTCCGTTATTTAGTCAAATATGCACACTTTTTCTCTCAGTGTAACATATTAAATTCATAAGAATCAATCAGTTTTATTGGCAACCATAGATACTCGCGATCTTACACACAATAGCAGCTCCGCATCGAACCAATCGCTCACGCACGTAAAAATCCGATCAGCAGGTCTGCGCTGAATCGTTCGCATGTACTATAAAGCCAAGTCGCGCGATTGTGCGAATCAAAATCGGCTAGCGAGTAATTTGCAATACTATCGCGGCAAATAAAGTCGATTCCGATGGGATACGTATACGTAGAAAAGACAAGCAAGGTATGTATGTATGTGCGTATGTGTATACGTCGGCAAACGATAGGCTCGTTGGCGTTTAATCGCCATATTCAAATGTATTCTAATCAGGCCGAAGGACGCGGAAAATTGGTATGCGGCTGCATACATTCAGCTCGGCTCGCGGGTGTGGCGGCGGGCGGCAGTCGAAGTGACTAGATACATCCGCCGAAGTAATTACCGTCAGTTAATTAACGAATTTACAACTGGGCTCTGTCGCGCAACGGCGCGCGAGCGCGCCATACATCGGCCGCCTATGCCGCCGACTGGGCGGCCCCCACGTGTCGGCGGAAACGAGCGGGAGATTTGAAGCAGCACGTGTGCTCGCGCGCGGGATCAATGCATACGATTAAACCGTCTCTCACTCTCTCTCTCCCTCTCTCTCTCTCTCGACCAACTTTATGTTGATCGCCACTATACATTCGCACGCATACAGCGATCGGTATATATAACAAGGAGATATCGTGAGCCGAGATTGTTACATTGCCGGAGAGAGAGAGAGAGAGAGAGAGAATGCCAAGCGATGCGTACGATCGGCTATTTGATTGGCAATTTTCGCTCGGCTATACCGCGCGCGAGAAGATTTCATCGGGAGTACGCGGCGCGCGGTCGCTCGGCCGAAAATTGTTATTGATAAAAATCAATTGCGGTCGCGCTCTTCCCCTCTCTCTCTCTCTCTCTCTCTCTCTCTCACTCTATAGGTATACACATACACACATCGCCTACTCCACATTTCCCATATCGACTGTACTCACGCGAATATTGGCCTTTTAATGATGCGCTAGCTCTGGCGTTCGAATGAGTGTGAAACTATATGTGTCGCGGTGTGTGTTTCAGTTTGCACTGCATTTGCTGTTGATTTTATGCTGCTCTATTTCGCGATCATTTATTTTCTATCGATTTTGATGGCTGTTTGAATGTGTGTTTGCTGACCTCTGCAGCATTATAGATTTTCTCTTTGAAAGATTTTTTTGTAAATAGTTTGGAGTCGACGATAATTGAAACAAAAAATTTTTTTTTCGCGAAGAAAAAAATAATTATTTATAGTTTGTTACTTTGAAATCGTTACTGCCTATTGTATCGAAGGGATCGTAGAGTATTTTTTTTTGTCGAAAGAGTGTTGCGTGGACGAAGGTATATAGCAGTTAAAAAGTGAAATCGCTTAATGCTTTTTCGGGCTTTAGCGATTGATTCCTATCGATTCAACCATCCAGTCGATTCCACTCGTCTTGTATCTTCGTTTCCTGTACGCAAAAAAGTGGTCGAATGAAAAAAAAAGAAAAAAAAGAGTGGTCGAGAAAAAGTCAATGCACGCGAGAGAGCGAGCAAAATAAAGCTCTTGTTCCGTTTTGAAACGTCCAGAATTGCATACCAACCAAATAGGAGAGAGAGAGAAATCGTTGAGAAATCAACCAAATGACTATAGCGTGCATTCATTCTTTTTTTTTCAGAATGTGTATATACCCAAGCGCGCGTTCGAGTTCCGTGAAAATCTACCGCTGGAATTCTGATTGATTTATATCGGTTTCCCAAAAAAAAGCCATGAAAAAAGAACGCAATAGAGTGAACAATAAATGCAGAGCGATTGTTATTCGCTGTGAATTAGAAACGATGTGTGAATTCGTTGAAATTTATTGCAAATTGATTGTGTGAAACTTTGAGAACAAAGCGGTTTGATGAATGCCACGTGTTCCTTTTCATGTCAATCAAAGTCTCTTTGTTTATGTTCAGAAACTACGATAGCAATTCAACGCCATTTCGACAATACATAAAAATGAACAAACATTGCCTCGAGTTAGAGTTAGGAAAAATACGCAAAAAAAAAAACAAGGAAAAGAATAGTCGAAAAGAGAGAAAGAGAAAAGCGTATAGGATTGAATTGGATAATTTATTAAGGCGATTCCCCGGACGCGACACGATCAAGTGTTCCCCAAGGACATTAACACGCTGCTGTAAGGTCATCCTTACGCTTCTAACCTCAGACACGACGAAAGCCCAAAAGAGAATTAAGCAGACGTAGACTAATAGAAAGCTCGCCTTGGAAGAAAAAGAAAACATCAAAATGTTGTATAGAGATGCGACGACAAAAAAAAAAAGAATCTAATAATGGCGTTTCCTTATACGCGAAGTAAAATATGACGCTTAGACACAGGCAAAGACAATGTATTATTTGTCGGCTATGTTTTACAAGTGATTAATGGCAGACTTTGTACATCAATTTTCAACAGTAACAGAATGAAAAGTGAACCGGAAACGAAAAGAGTTGGCAATGAAATCGCGATTGCGACAGCGAATGGAATTATTTGCACGACTGAAATTAGCACAGTGAATCAAGGGCACACTAATGATAGTCAGCCGGCGTATGTGTGTGTGTGTTTTTTTTTCATCAGCATCTACAGCCGAAAATATCCGAGAGAGTACGAGACGGGCAATGATACACAAAAGATCAGACAATCATACAAACACACACGTATGAAACACAAAGGCAGCTCGATGATAGTAGGATAATAGACAAAAGAGGAAGAGGGTGGAGGTGGTGGAAAGAGGACGAAGCAAGACGAGAGAATAGAGGCGGCCGATTGCACGACACCTCGGCGCTTGATTGGAGAACACTGAAATGTATTCATGTATGCATATGAATTCCGGCGACGACGGCGGCATCCTCGACAGTCGCGTATATGGCAAGCTTCGCTCTGGAAATACCTTAATTGGACTGGCCCCTCTTTCTCTCTCTCGCTCTCTTACTTGAGCTTGATCTTTTTCCTCGCAAACTTGGTCCAAAAAGAAGCCAATCCGAGAAATCCGCTAAGCCTTGAGGATTGGCCGCTCGCTAAGCTTACCCTTTCTCTCTCTCTCTCTCTCTCTCTCTCACTCTCGCGATACTTCGCTTATACCTGTTTTCCTCTTTCTCTCGCGCTTTCTGCAATTGAGAATCGAATGAAATTCTCTGGGCTTGTTTAAATTGAAAAGTACCGTTGATGGATCTTTTTATTTTTCCTTCTTATTCTTCTTTTTTCTTTCGTTATACCCCTTCAAATTTATCGGAGAGGTTTCTTTATATTTATCGAGCATCGCGGTTTCACGTAGATTTTTTTTATCGCTATACAGCGTACAGATACGTGCTCGTGAGATTTTCTATCGTGCGCGGGCTATTGAAAGTAAACGTACGTTGGAAAGCTTTGTGAAACTGTGACTGCGTGCGATGGAAATTTATCGATTGGATTATTGCAAAATATACTTTTACAATTATAATGGTAATTATGATAATGATTATAATTATAATTAAATCTCTTGGTAACTTCGATTTAAATATATGAAATTGCGCAATTCCAGTAGTTTATAATTAATCAGAATTCACAAATTAAACAATATTTCACAATAACAATGGCCAAGATTATAATAAATTTAATCGTATATGCTGTATTATATTGCATTGTATTGTATTACATAATAACCTAATTTGTTGAAATCCCCGTCGTAACTCCTTGTACTATTGATGAGGAAATTATCAAATTCAAATAATATCACGCGGACTTTTAAAAATTCATCCGCGAAGATTGCGTAAGTCAAGCTTTTGATCTCGCCCAGTTCCTCATTTAATACTTCCTATTTATTCTCGTCGAGCTTGGGCGCCGCTTTCAAACTGACCTAGCGCTTTAAGATGTCTTCCGAGCGGGAAATGAATTTTTCTCATTAAGTAATTACTTGCCCTACGCGGCGGTAGCAGCCGCCCTCGTCCCAATGTCCAAGAGAGACTCGAGGCAAGGCGCCAGCTTCTTGCACGGACAGCTTGGTAATTAAAACAGGTGTCGCAGAAGCTCGTTTTAATACCAACTTCGATACCTGAAAGGAGGCTGGCTACGCTGGAAAAAGGGAGAGAGAGAGAGAGAGAGAGAGAGACCGTACAATGGGTCGAGACAAGTCAAATTAACACGTCGTAAAGTTTGTAGAAAGGAAAAAAAAATTGAAAATTAAATGAAACCTGCCTTGCGATTCTGTGGAAAATTTCCAGGAGATTGGTAACGCAACTTTAGAACATTCAAAGCGAGATATTATTATATTTCCGTCATGATCCAATAACTTTTCTTGGAAATCAAAATTAGTTTATATATAGATAACGTCGTAGAATCGCCGACTTTCGATATCCCGGATGAACGATTAATATAGAATTTCTTCATTCGAATTATAGAGTTACAGATTCTCGAAAATGAATGATGCAATTATTGATTCTTGAAAAAGAGGATATTAATTTTTAAACGTCAGATTACGTATCGGTCATGAAGTAGAATAATCGAAATAAAGTGGAAATATTCTACCCTGTGCTTTAAAAAATTCAACCTTCGAGTCTGAACAAAAATGCAATTAAGAAAAAGTTACATCAAACCAAAGAATGCAAAACTACCACTATATAAACGCTCAATTACGAAGCAGTAGCGCAGTAGCAGTAGCAGCAGCAGCAGCAAGAGGTCAGAGGTATAGTCTGGGAGTATGTCATTTGTAGATTGGCGATTATTGTCTCCTAATTTCGCGGCTCTGACTTGTCGTACATAACTGGTGCACGAGACTAAGGGTGTGAGAGAGCAGGCGAGTGTGAGAGAGAGAGAGAGTGGGTTTAACCTAGATCGAAGCTTGGAAGCGCATCCCTAACGTACATACTCGCGAGATTAGAGCTCCTGCTCCTTCTACACTTAATCACTTTTGCTAATTGCACAATGATTGTTCGCGCGTTCGCTCGACTCGCTTCGCGCAGGCGCTAGCTGAAGTTTCAATAATAGGGCTGTTACAGGCGAGCGCGTGTAATGCAGCTGGCGTACAAGGGAGGGTGCCGCCACCACCGCCGCCGCCGACGGTGATGAATGCCATAATAGCCCCAAGCCCATTGTGTGTCTGCCGCTGTGTGAGAGTGAGAGAGAGAGACCGGCGATAAGAAAGTAATCACTCCATCTGCACCCGCAGAACACATTATTCGATTACCAACCCAATGGCTAGCCCTACTACTCGTCGTTTAATAATCCCATCACTTGCTCGCCATTCCGCCTACGACTATCGTGTTCGAGTGCGAACGATCGAGCTTTCTAAGTTGCCTTTTTTTACCGCTTTGGGTTCGCGCAAAAAACATGGATATCGATTGCTATGTATAATTACATTTTTTTATTTTTTGGTAATTTTTCTCGTTTTCATATATTAAATTATCGGAGCAAGATGGAATTTCACGTACCCTGTCTATCCCGAGTGCGAGTATTTTCATTCCGCCGCGAAGCCTCATGTAAAATGGATGGAATATCGGGAAATTAATATGCTTCATAAAAAACAAAGTTTGCTTGTCGTGCGTTCGCGCGAGCTGTTCTTCCGATATAACAAGCGAGTTTTCAATTATTCATCATTACAAACTTCTGCAATGATCCCCCTTTTCTTTGTGTCTTGCAAATTATTCACGATCGCTCGTAAAAAGTCCAGCTCTTATAGCCAACGGAGCAATTATTGATCGGTCAATGAAAAACTTTTCTCGAGTAAGAAGCCTGAGTGGCTATTTTGTCGGAAATTTGGATGTTTATCGCCAAACGTTAATAAAAATTGCTGGTATTTTCAGGCGCAATCGTAATAAATACGATGATCACGCGGGGCAATTCGAAAATATGCTTTCGTTCAACAAGCGGCTCGGCGGGTATTAAATTTCCAGTCTTGTCAATCGAAGCCCAATTTTGACACCCGGAGTATTTAAACGCGCGACAATAACTCCGATAACGCGCTAATTACTTTGTGCTTGTTAATTTCCCCTGCCCCTCGAATAAATATTTGGCTCTTCGACCGCGATAAAGATGTTTATGACTGGTGTACCTCGTCGAAAATAAAAAATCCATAACTCTTCCTCTGTTTACCTGACGAAAAAAAAAATTGCGGGTTAGAGAGAAAAAAAAACAAAATTTCCGGGGAACAATTTACCGCGGAGTATAAAATACACGCGGAAAAAAAGTAAAGTCGAACCTATAAAATTGAGAGAACAACGCGCTAATGAAAGTCGGAAAAAAGGGGCTTGGTTGCTGTCTCGTCGTCGTCGTTATCGGGTACGAAAAGTTTTTGTTCCTAATTACGCTCAGATTATTGCGGATGCGGCTTATCGAGTCGCGCTCGCGCGCATACTTCGTCTTTCACTCCGCTATACTAATTTTTAATTATATGCTCGCGTGACGTGCGCTCGTTAAGTTACGCCGGCGCGACACATGTGCGCGGATAATCAACTTGCTCGTGTGTCTTTCCTTAGATGTACTTGATGGTTGATCACGCTTAGTATGTTTTTTTTTTGCTATATACTCTGTTTAATTATGTAAAAACTGCGGATGAGTTATTGTGCGCATTAAACGCGATAAAGTTGTATTGCAATGCAGATGAGCAAAAAATTAATCTCTCGGCTTTATTAATGTTTTCTTTTTCTGTGAGTCAGAATAAATTGTCTTTGTTTTTACTAAAGCACGTTTTGAATATTTCGTGTACTTTTCGTTTAGACTATCGATCAGTTGAAAAAGCAAACAACAAAAATGACTAAGGTACATTCATGGAAGTGAAAAAAGCTTCTTTTTCAACAGTTCGATAAGTTTGACCTTAGCGCCCTACAGCAAAGACGATCGACAAATACGAGAAAGAAAGGAAAGAATCAATATTGTCCCTCATCGAGCTTAATACAAAATACACAAGGGCATTTCTTTTCATCGCGTTGGCGTCCCGTATAAATTAATTTGAAGGAGCGTCTTGGCCGGCGAAGAAGAACGATCACTTCACGAGGTAACCAGCAAAGGTTGAAAGAGAGAGAGGGAAAAAACGTTGACGCTCCAATTCACGCTCGTCCTTCTTTTTTTTTTCTGCCTCCTCCGTGAAAAGGAAGAAACCTCATTACCAGTACTAGTGGGCTCTCACTCTCTATCTCTCTCTTGCTCTCGTTCACGGCGGCGCCAAAGAAATTAGCATCGTAAATCCGAAAGTCAAGAAATAAACCGCGACGTAGCCCGTGAATGGCACGACGAGCTAAGTAGCTCCTTTGCCGACAAAGAATCTCCCACGACTTGACGCAAGTGCTGCCACTTTGCTCACACTTTTTATAAGCTAGTTTGGGCTTTCTTTTACGGCGTTGCTTGGAATTCCGCGGTGCGAAGTGCCAACTATATATTACACGAAAATCGCCCTAATGAATTGACATCGTATCTTTTTAACGGTGTTACGAAGAATAAAAAAAGAAATTTTATTTTTATATTTATTTATTTACTTCCTTGCGCTAAAATTTCCTCTACTCAATTAGTGTAATTTATTGAATTGATTGTCGCAAATTGCTTTTCAATTACACGTTTGCCCAAAGTATTATTGCCAAACTTACTTAATAGCCCAACATTACGAAATACTCACGTGTATTCCCATCGAAAAAATTGACAATAAAAATGCATGTCTGACGAAACTCAAACTGTTCTACTGAATATTACGTGTGCCTTTCCCACTGCACTCTACTCCTAACAATACATAAATGAAGTTGACAATGAGTGAATGCCTGATGAAACTCTAACTCTACTACTGAATTTTGAGTATCCTGTCTACACTCCACTCTACGTCTAATAATAAACTCGGCAGGTCTACATAATTTTCTCCTACTACTTCATCTATTATCACAAGGTCGTAATTGAATATCCTAAGATAATTTATGGGTAGACATCATAGGCATACACGCACACACAGAGACAAGCGTGCATGCACATGCTGCAGTATCTTAATCTGTTGTAACCCACTAAGAAGAGTATAGCAGTAGGAGCGCAGCGTCCCTGAAGATGACGTGTATACAAGCAGCCGTGCATAGCAGCAATAGTGGAGGCTAAGACGATGTGTCTGGTAATGAATTAACGCTCGTCTAAGCATAGAGCTCATAAGCTTCTGCTGCTGCTGTTCGCACAGTGGGAGATGGCTTGCTCTTGTATGTATACATACTGTGCACGCGACGACGATTATTATTATATGACGGCGGGTCGTCTTCGCGTGTGCAATTTGCCATATACATCGTCATCGTCGTCGTCGTCGTCGTCGTCGCAGCTGGCGGCTCCTCCAGCTTTTCTTCTGGAATTTCGACGCTTTTAATCATCGGCTTCTCTATCCACCTTCTCTCCTCAACTTCGGCCAAGAGTTATTGCCCGAAGCTGTGGAATTCGGTGGCGCTCCGAGCAAATTTTTGCCCTCTCCCTCCCTCCTCTCCTGCGCTCTTCACAGAGTAGCGCTGCCGTAATTAGGAAAGTGCCGGCAGACGGCTTCTGTGTGTATGTGTGTGTGTGTGTATTAGGCCAATTCCGTGCTCGTTATGAGTTACACGCGAAGCAAGCGTGTAATGTACTTGCTCAAGCACGAGTCGACAGCGTTGGTAGTTTTGCATTCCTGCCGCGCTGTTTTCAACTTTCGTCGTCCTTACGGCTGATTGCATTTTCGGCGGGGGTTGCGATGAAATTGGAGTTTTTGCTGGATCACCTTTTAATCTACAAAGTTGTTTACTTAGTTATGGATTTTTTTTTTTTAATTTTAATGTAGATGATGAGCATTGATTATTTGTTTTTGAAGAATAATGAACAGATTATTTTGGAAATTCAATTAGTTATGAAATAACAGAGTTGCGACGCTCATTCATTTGATGGAATTGTGCGATTGCATGTTTTGGTACAATTGACAATCGAACGAAATTCCAAATTTATTGTACATTGATTTCATCGAACGAAAATTTCGTTCTCTCGTATTTGTGGAAAAGAAGACGATGAAAAGAGAGAGAAAAAAAACAATGTCGACCAAAATAAAAAAAAAGTTGAAGAAAAATGAATCCCTGATGGAGAGACGCGTCGTCGCGATAATATTCCCCGAGAAACTGTTATAGCCCGGCGAAAATTTCAATAAGCTTTCGTGTTTTATGGTTGCAGGACCGTCGTTTTGGGGCCTAATCAATCCCCAGTGGTCCCTGTGCAGCAAGGGCAGGCGGCAAAGTCCTATCAACATCGAGCCTGACAAGTTGCTCTTCGACCCCCACCTGAGGCCGGTGAACGTGGACAAGCACAAGGTAATTTGTCAAAGCGTTGCCTTCCCCTCCGTACAGCTTTTGTCGACCTCTCCCCCCTCTCCTTCCTTCTCTCTCTCTCTCGCTGTGTGTGATACTCCCTCGTATACCCATCGCCGTCATCGTCCCCCGTGGATCCCCCTCGTGGAAACTCGTTTATACACTGAAACCGTGCGGGACTTTGAAAAACTTTTCGATTTCAAGCCAAATGAAGATGAAAGACCTTTCTGATAAGTCCTCGTTAGTGACACTCGTCCTCTGTCTTTTTTCCCCCTTCCATTCCCCTTCGTTTTTTTTTTTGCCTCTCTCTCATCGAGCTCTCTTTCGCAGTCGATTCCGCACTGAAACGACGACTCGCCTCCTCGCTCGGGCGATTAATCGGCTGCAATTAAAAAAGTTTCAAATTATACATCGGATAAGCGCTGATTGATACGTAATGCTCCGCGGAGAGAAACACGCCTCCGCCAACTGCTCGAGTTAATAACTGGATAATTAGACATTTAATGAAGCTTTCTTTTTCAGTATTATCGTAGTCGATCCCGATGTAATTACTCGAGCCCAGTTCGTTTTCATTTTTCATCCGACAGCGCGGCTACAGTTTTTTTATTTCATTTTTCCTTTTTACTGGATGTTTGTTCGGCGCTGCGAAGCAACGGTTATTTCCGAGCCATCGTTATTCAACTCTCAAAGCTTCTTCGTAGTCGATTCAACGGCGATTGAGATATCAAATTCATTGCTTTATTTAGCTCTTGTAAATAAATGCTCAGTTCCATTGAAAAAAATTCAGCGTGTATTATTTTTCATTCGGCCGAAATTTCACGAGCTCGGTATTAATTAGCAACTTTTTCGAAAAAAAAAAAAAACAACAACCGGTTCCATTCATCAGCCGAGCATTGCTGTGTTAAGTGCAGGGTATACAAGCACGCGACTAGTTATAATCTACTTCTGGCCCCTTTCACTCACGCGCGTGAATGAGAAGTTGCCTCGGTGCATAAAACTGACTCGCGCGGGTGTGTGCGCGTTGTATATAAAAACCACGGCAAAGCAATAATATCTGCCACGGCATTGGTATGTAAGCCAGTGCAGGTTCGCGCGTATATGCGGGTGGCCGAACTTATGCTCTGGAATAACTTTAACGTTTGCCGCGGAGTGTAAGCCGGCTGGAGAGCAAGTTTGCGTGCGAGAGAGAGAAAGGACATACCAAAGTATGCGCACCAACCCTTTCGTACATTCATCCTCTCTCGCGGCAGACACTAGTGCGAGAGAGAGATAGAGGCGAGTACACACACGTTGAGGTTGGCTATATACGCTTGGATTCATAAGTTCAGTATATAGATCTTTAGAGTTACGGTCAGAGCCGTACTCTATACACAGGACGTCGTTTCGCTAATTTCGAGTCCGTCGAGTCGCGTCAAAGACGCCTTGCCCTCATTAATTAGTTAATACGATTTGCATGCCTCTGCACCGACGAATCGAGCGCTTAGTCGAACTGTTTCTATGAAGTAGACTACTTACAGATACTTAATCATTTGATTAATATTTAAAACTTTCAAGGCAGTAGTAGAACTGAAACCTTAGGATTTCTCATAATTTAATTAGATATTTTTATATCAAGCACTATCAAACATACCATTTTCTTTATTTTGGTATATCTGGTCAGTTATTAAAATCATTAGATTCTTTCAAATCACAAAAAAACGCTTTTAAATTAAAAATGAAATATTGCAAGCCATTAAAAAATAATGGCTTCATTGAATATTAGTTCTTGTAGCGTTGAAAATTCATTCGCATTGAATAATTTGAAATGCAAGCGAAATATAATAAGTTGATTATTGTCAATGACATGTCGCTGAACAAAAAAAAAATGAGGAAATAAATAAATCCAATTCTCTCGGGGGAAAATTCATCACGCGAATTTGGATAAAAAGATAAACCAGAGATACCTCGTCAAGTTTTAACGACGTCAGCTTGGTAGAAGTCTCATATCCAAAGGTATATACGCTGGTGTGGATTTAAGAGTGTGCATAGAGAGGATAAAATGAAGGGCCGACCACGTGTAGTAGTAGCACGGAGTGAGAGGGAGAGAGCTAGTGGCAAATGGCATTACTTTCCTCGGACATGGATTCCAACGTTGCTGCTGCTACTGCTCTACGAGAGGCGAGTGTGCTGCGATCATAAAATTTCTCCGCGGCTCTGCTACTGCTGTTGACTTTTTTTTTTCCGCCAAGCTGCGCCTTGTTCGCTTTTTTTTTCGCCCCGCGCGATATTTTAACGTAGAGGGATTTTGCATACTGCTACTATCGCCGCGAGAGCCGGTTTTTCCGCGTAATGAAGTACGCACTCGAATCACAGATAAAGCATTGGGATA
The DNA here is from genome assembly GCA_035047105.1 of Galeopsomyia nigrocyanea. Classification (NCBI taxonomy): domain Eukaryota; kingdom Metazoa; phylum Arthropoda; class Insecta; order Hymenoptera; family Eulophidae; genus Galeopsomyia; species Galeopsomyia nigrocyanea. Next base: position 154,316 of record JAWWMK010000017.1, on the reverse strand, counting down.
TTGCGCTTTATTTTCATGCACGAGAGAGAAAGAGAGAAAGAGGAAATATTTGCGAGACTCGCCTTTTTTCTGATCCTTCCCCCCTATGGCTTTACGTTTATTTTTGTTTTGTTTTGTTTTGTCGATTTTTAACCTCTTTCGTTTCGATGAAACGTTCGCTGATTGAAGTCCGTACAATTTTTACGATTTACCAATGCTGCTTTGTTTTTCGCATTCGATGATTATATTTTTCTCATTGAATTCGATCGATGATTTACTTTTTCATTTTCCATAACGATTTTGAAATATTTTCATGAATAAAAAAGCCTTGGCTAATCCAAATATTTAAAGCTCAAATGTATTTTATGAAAAGCTCTTTGTTTCGCGAAAAATTCGCGTATTTTAAAAATGTTTTCTTTTCAACAAAATAACGATATTTCTATTATTAAAAAAAACATTTCCAATCAATTTGAACTCGATTTCAATGTAAATAAACGATTGTAAACATCGGATTTGAAACCAGTATTCTACGAATTTCAATTACAAAACTCTCAACGCACGTACGCATTGAAATCATTTATGTATTAAAAATAGCCTGGACCTCGGATAGAACGAAGAAAAAAAAAGCATTTGATGTTCCCAAGCGTCAAGGATATAAAGCCAGCCAAACTCTGCTGTAGAGAGTCGAGTGAGAAATTGAAAAGGGAGTTTGACGAAAGAAAAGGTTCTCGCAGTTCTCTCTCTTTCTCTCTCTCTCTCTTTTTCTCTCTCTCTCTCGGATAGCCCTTTAAAAAAGACAAATAGTCTCGGGGCATGTCGCACGGTTTGTCTCTCATTTCTCGTCTAGCACGAAGCACCTCATCGGATGCGTACATTCTACTCCGGGGCGCGCGCGTGGTGCGAAAGAGAGAGAGAGAGAGAAAAAAAGAGAATTCGCTGCACATACACACACACACACACACACACGGGCTGTCGGGGGCTTTGTTCTCCGTTTTTCTCGCGCAATTGGTATAGCCAACGAAAGCTACGTTGCAGCTGCGACCTAGACCGTGATTTAGGACTACGATGAAACTGTAAAGTCTGCAGTTTTCGCAACTGTTGCTTTTATTTGATCAAATTCACAATATAAACATTGACAAACAATGTACACAGATACATCAGTATAACGGTATAATACATCAGTGTTGGGCACTAGCGCCGCTACTTGCACTGCAAATTTTGAGAAAGTAGTGCCGCTACATTAGTGCAACTACTGTAGTGCCATTATGTTTGCGTTACTAGCGCCACTACTTTTATTGTAGTTGCACTACATTCATTTTTCAATGTTTACAGAAAAAAATTAAAATCTTTATTTTCATCAGATAATATCTTGTTAAAGGTATAGAGGAGCAAAAAAATGAAAACCTACAATTTCAGTTGAATCACACAAATGATTAAATAGTACATTATGTACCAGAGGGCATACAGGATTTTTTTTTGTACCTTCGGTTCGTACTAGCTTGCCTCGACACGTACTGCAATTGCATCCACGGTAACAAAATTTCGGGATTTCGCCCCTGTAAAGAGGAAACTACATTGCCAATTTTTCGACTAGGTAAGTCCGGAATTGCCCCAACACTGTAATACATCAACGAGTTTCAATTAACGACAGATTAATTAGCCGTGATTTCACAATATCGTTGTTCAACGAGCGCTACGTCAATGTACATATGCGCTTTTGAACGTGGAGAGTGCATTAGCTATTAATGAATTGTAGGTGCGGTGGGCGAAGCTGCTGTGTCAATTTGAACAGTGTTATTACTCGGCGAGCTCGCGCAGATAAAAAAAAAACAATGGGGAAAAGCTTGCGCGCGCGATTCACCATGTCTCATCAATCAATCTGTGTGCGGCGCGCGCGCTCTACGTGTATGACTAACCTAACGTATACGTAAATATGCTGATCCGCGTAGTAGTGCCCCGCAAAGAACGAACTTTCCCATAATGGATTCCTCTCGCGCGGCTATTTCATCATGCCTCGAGCGGAGAAACAATATTCATCGCGCGTCGACTACTGTATACCGAACGACAATGTACTTTTTATCGGCTGCACGCAAACTAGATATTTTTTGCTCGTTGATTTACGGGGATATATATTTTTTTTCTTCGATTTGATGCATGAATTATTAGAGGGAAAAAATGTAGTTGAAATTGAGATTGAGAAGGAGAGAATGTACAATGGAAAATCACGGATTTGTTTTTCGCGCATCGAAAGCTTTTACTCTTCCTTCCGGATGCGTACAGCGAGATAGGAAGGGGAGTTGGTTCTCAGTGCTTAATCTTAGCCTGCACGCTTTCCGTCTCTCCCTCTATCTCTCTCTCTCTCTCTTTCAGTCTAATAACATTCTCCTCGCTTCGCTTTCTCTGTCTTTCTCTTTCTCTCTTGCAGTAGCAGACGACCCAACGTACACAAGCCAAGGAGCGATCTTTCTCTCTCTCTCTCTCTTCTCCCTTGTAGTTGGCGCCTCATACCATTGCCGGCGAATTTATACGCCGTTTAACCCGGTTAAAACTTTGGCACTTAAATTAAACAATAGAAGGAACACCGAGAGTCGGGCCCGCGCGTACGTCTTCGCCTTCCTTCCTTCCTTCCTTGCCTTATACCGTATATCTACCCTGCTACTTGCACCAGCTTGCAGTCTTCTTCTTCTTTTTCTTTTTCTTTTATTTTTCACTTTGCCGCGATCGTGTCGACTTTTCAAAAGTGTCTCACACCTTGTCTGCCAGCTTTATTACGGCACCTCGATTTTTTGCTCCCTCCCGTACAGTTGCTCACCTTTAGGGACTGCTATTACTACTACTACTACTACACACACACATACACACATACACACACACACACTCTCTAGCAGAGCTGAGAGACGGAGCTCTCCGCGTTGAAATGCTGTTTCACGATCATCGAGGGAATATCATGCCACTTGACGCCTGCCTTACTCGTTCTCTCCTATACGTGTTACCGTATACTTTATTCTCGTAAAAATGGATTTTTTTTTCCTTATCGCCGGATATATAGCTTTACTTTACAGTTAATTGAATAATCTGTGAGAGAAGCTTAGATTTATGAAAAATAATATTATCTGTGCGGTTACAGCTATCGTCACACTTTTTGGATATGTTTAATGAAGCATCATATCGTCTCGACGAATAGATTAAAATTCTTTATGATTTAATAGGGTCTTAGGGAACCTTACTTTTATTAAAATTAATATAACCATGCTCATAATACACGACAAATAGCTTTCGTCAAATCGATATAGTCATGAACGTAATATCGACAAGGGCTAAGGATTTTTTTTGCCATCAAATTTACTATTTTTTCCAGCATCTTACAGCATCTTCTAGGCTCAAATAATGGTTTGGCATCGTTACGCGAATTATTTTGCTTTTTGATTCTGTCTAGTAAGCCTAAATAATGAGTTCTGGTGTTCTTGTAATTGGAGAGGTTGCCGCTCTCTCGAGTGACTGTCCACTCCGATTTAAGATTCTATAATGAATTTTAATACTAAGTATATAGAGTCGACACATCAGGCTTCGTTGAAATTTGTGTTTTTGCGTTCTGAAATTATGAGTTGGCAAAGTTACGATTTTCGGTTCTTCGGAATTCGATCTGTCCATGTCATATTGCTTCCTCTGATTTTTTTTTTACTGTCGTGAAAACTACATTGAATTATTCATTTGTACGACTATTTTTGCAAAGAATCTTTGCTCCATCTTGTTACAGAGATAAATCTGTGGCTTCGCGGTATGGACGAGTAATTATATATTCATGATCTCGACATATCTGTTTTCGAAGTTAAAATAAAATATTAAAAATTGACGAGTTGAAGGTTTATATTAGGAAGTTCCGAGCATTGGTTCTTTCCGTTCAATATTGAAATCCAATAGCGACTTATCGATTTTACATATTTTATTTAAATTTCAAAAACCTATAACTCAATATAAATTACGAAAACATAAATGCATTTACCGGGCAGCCACAGAAATAAGATTGAAAACGTTCAGTCTTTAATTTTCCCAAGTAACAATGGTCGTGCTTTTGGATTCCCCATACTTTTCTTCCCAATTTCAAAGCGCGCGAACCTGCCGCGAGTAAGACGTATAAATACAGGGTAGCGAGTACTAGTAAACGCTGGGTGTGCAAGAGAAGTTAAACAGAGGTGGTTATACGACTGTGGGAATGAGCGCGTGATAGAGAGAGAGAGAGGATGGCGAAGGCTTCGTTAACTGTACCGTACACTGCTACTGCCTGCCAGTCTGACCATATAGCCGGGCACCAACTCCTACTCACATTGTTGCGAGCGTGTAGTTGCGGAAAACGTGATCAGCCTGCCGATACCATTCTCTCTCTCTCTCTCTCTCTCTATCGGCCGCGGTTGCCAGCAAGTCGAGTTCGTATTAATTATCAAACAATACTGCCCTCGTAATCGACACCCTTTGGCCCTTTATGCAGGGCTCGTACCTCTTTTGTTTTATCCACACTTTCTGCCCTTTAATTCACAGCCGTGATTTCTTTTCAACCTTCGTCGGACATTTTTTCTTTTTACCGGCAGGCCGCTATGTTTCTCTTTCGATACTTTTTCTCGTTAGCGTAGTGAGTCTACGTGATTTGAAATTCGCTAAAAATTAAAAAAACACTGTATCATTTATTTTTATAACCGCTAATTCTTTTTTTAAAATGCCACATCGAGTTTAAAGTTCTAATGAGGATCGATTACTCGAGCGCCCAATGACCAGGACTACAATGGGAAATAATTATAAAAGTATCGATTGTCGATGAATTACAGGTGAAGATTAACGAGACCGACGAGCCGGGAAATAGAATTCAAATCGCTTTGGGCGTTCAAATTGAAACACCAGAGAGCCCAATTGATTGGAGTTCGCCGCCCAAGTCCTTTTAATCGATGTAAATTCAATCAAATTTTTACAGACCTATAGTGCAATTGATTTTCTATTTTGCAACACCATTTCGGGATTTCGACGCCATTACCGGCGATCAAATTAAATTAAGAATAATTTTCGGCTGAATTAATTTATCGGAAAGTTAGTTAGTTGCCCAAATAAACTGCCGACTGGACTACAATAGCGTGCGCGATTGAATTTAAAGATAACCAGAAAACCGCATCCGTGCAACGATCGCGAGCCTAAAAAGCACGCGAAAGGAAAAAAAAAGAGATTGGGGCTGGTGAAGAGAGATTGAATTAAAAATCACAATAAGCGACATCCGATTCCGGCGTGGTACACAAAGCTCTCTCTCTCTCTCGCGCGCGTGAAGTGAGCAAAAGTTCGCGGCACTTCTCGCAGACACGTGATTAAACTTTGGAGAAGCTCTCCCTCTGGAGTATACATCCGGGCGGCATAACGGCCCGCAGAAATGACAAACAGAAGTGGAGAGAGAGAGAGAAAAAAAAAGAAGAAAGCAGTAACACGACAAGCCGCCGGCAAAGTTGGCCCACCATAGAAAAGCGCGGCGGCGGTGGTGGCGGCAATGGCAAAGGAACATGTTCGCGCGGAACTTCCGGTACTCTCTCCTCTCTCTCCCTTTCTCAGTGGGTTTCTTCTTCTACTTCTTCTTTCTTCGAGGCCCGGACGCGCCGCGCTCCTCTTTCATGGCGAGCAGCCGTGCGAGGCCCCGCGCAACCAAGACCTGCGTTTCTTTTCCCGTAGCTCTTTATTTCTTTGCTGTTGCGTTCACCGAGGCTTTGAGTCTCTCTCTCTCTCTCTTTTTTTGTTGTTTCCTACTGCTTTTCGCTCCCCTATACTCGCAAGCGCGCGAGCAGCACATGCCCTTTGTGCCGGAATTCCTCAAAAGATACTGCCAGCACTTTCTGTAATTTTCTATTTGATTCTATACGCCCAACTTTTCAGTCTTGCTAATTGAAATTTTTTTAATTGCTGCGTATAACCAGAGAGTAGGATAGAAAGGATGTTGGGCTACTCAGCTGCGCTTTCGTTACTTTGTATGGAAATTTATTAGATGTACGAGGCAACGTGTAGAAATACTTGACGTAAGTCGGTCAGTGCGTGCATTCAATGAAGTTTTTACTTCTTACAGTGAATTACAAGAAAAAAGCTTTGAGAACGGAATAATTTTTTGATCTTAAAAAATCTGCCTACGATTACTGATTTATAAATATTCTGAATTGTAGTTGATTGAATTGTTTCATTTTATCACGCTGAAAAAGTAAAAATAAAAAAGTTGAATCATAAAACAGGCGAAATTGAAAAAAATGCGATGAAATTTAATTGCGAATCGAGCGATAAATATGGAGAACTTTCAGTCAAGACTCGAGGTCCGTCCCTTTACTGGAATTCGCCTATAAAGTTTCGCGCCGCTTCGACGCCCCGTCGCGCATTCACGGGACTTTCCTGAAAAGTCGAATTGGCTGGCAGCCGAATGAAGATAGAATAAAAAAAAGAGAGAGAGAAAGAGGAGCTAGAAGAAGAAAGCAGAACGCAAACGAAGCCCAAGAGAGTATTCGACTTGGCTGGGATTTATCGCTCGGCGAAAATAATAATTCCTCGCGTTCGACGACACAAGCCAAAACTTCTTTGTCTTTCGATATCTTATATAACCTCATCCGCGAAAATAAAGACTATCCCTCTCGTTTTCCGATAACGGACGCTCGGCCTTTTACATCCTCGCTCACCCTCCCCCGAAGGATTTGCCCGCTGATTGTGCAAATAAAGGAGAGGGGGGTGTCGTGTGATTTATAATGTTTATGGAGTTCGCGCGCGCAAGCTCTCCGCACTACTGGCGCTTTGTTATCCTTTGTTTCTGGCGATAAACTCAGAACTTAGATTTAGTGTCGTTCGGCCGTTCGTATTATTTTTTTTTTAGCTTCTTCTTTCCTCGGAAATTTATGAAATATGTAACGCGCTCGAAAGTGACGCGAAAAGCCGTCATACCGCGGAATAAAAAGTTTTTTCTTCGCTCTTTATTTATTTTTTATTTCTCGTTCGTTGAACAAGTCGACCGTTAAAAACAAGCTAACTTCGCTCATAAAAAAATACACTTCACTGGGAGGTAGAGAAAAAAAATCCACTCTCTTTCTGTCTGTCTATAGCGTTCATTTTCACTTTGCGCGCGCACTGGAATTACAAAGCACCACGGAAAAGACAAGCTTGCGCATCGTATAGAGAGAGAGAGAGAGAGAACAAGGCCTCTCGTGAAAAGCAAACAAGTGCGATAAAAAGAAATCCCACCTTCATAAATAACTTAATGCTTGGCTACATAAAAACTTATTATCCAACGAGATAAAGCGCATAAAGTCGCGAGCGCGCGCACTGTCCATGAGATATTTACGAGCGCGCATCAAGTCGACGAGAGATGACGCACGTATAGTCGCTTTTTGACTTATGCATCCGCGGCACAGATGAAAATCTCTTTCTCCGTGGTTGCGTAATTCGCGAGCAAGAAAATCCGCTAGTCGAAAATTGTTAAAAAGTCTCGGTGAAATATAATAAATTATCGGCTTTGGAACAATTTCGGTGGGGGATGCCTCATTATTTCTAACTGATGACGCCATAATTCAGAGCAGGGGAGCATAAGAACAGGTCGCACATCTACGTGTATGTGTACGTGAGCCATTTCGTCCAATTAAACGTCCAATCAATTATCCGCGGTGTGCGCGAGCTTCTTGTTCTACTCCGCGCGGCGGCGGCGGCGGCGGCGGCGGTGGTGCAAAGGCAAGAAGTCAGCCAGACATCGCGCCAAGGCGCTCGCTCTCGCGATCGATCACTGAGCTCTGGAGAGACTATATACGCACGTGCGCGACGAAAAAGCAGCAGCAGCCGCTGTTGCAGTCCGCACGCCTGATGTCTTCACTTATTGCATCCACCCCGTCGACTATATATGCCGTGTAGCTTTCAATTAACTGCGACGCGACGAGACTTTTTTTTTTCTCGCCACCTCGGCACCACGAGATTCCTTCTTGCGACGGCGCCTTGGCTGCCAGCTTGATAAATTAAAAGCGCTTGAGAATTTCTTTGAGAATGCTAAAGGAAGTTGATGACATTGACGTGCAATTTCAGAGTATTAAAATATGCTCTCACAAGTTATTAATAAACTGAGTGTTTTATTGTCGCTTCATTATCTGTCAGTCGTATATTTTTAATGAATGTCACGAATTATTTTCGAAACGTTTATCGTTGGAAAATTCAAGAGTCCCAATTACAATGGAATGACGGAAATCCAATGAATTACACGTAGAATGAGTAGGGGTTGCGAAAAAAAGCATACATAATTATTCCAAAAAGTTTGCCGAGTAAAAATTCGGGTATTTTATTCAAGAACTGGCCTCGTTGAAATTGAAAAATTAATATTCATAGCTTTTACTTAAGCTATTGTACCAATATTATATCTTTTAATTCATTCGTTTATTTATCGTGTAATGGACTTTTAGTCCATCAAATCATTAAAATAAAACAAAATAAAATAAAATTCATTCAAGCATAAAATCAGTACATGATTATTTCAAGTAGATTACGGACGGACTGAGGTTCAAATGCGCGCTTGACCGAGTTCAAATACGCACTGATCCTGGCAAACATCAATTATACATTAAAGGATTACGCATTCGAAAATGAATCGTAATCCTCGTGTCACAATACTATTAACGTTTCGTAACTTGAAATAAAGTATTACCACTTTAACAATTTAATTTCGTTAATACGAAATTAATTGACAACGTTAATTCATTTGTTTAAAGTTACGAAATCGTAGTTGGTAAATAAAAATTAATCATGCGATGTTGATTTACTAAAAAAAATTGAAATTTATGTTTTACAGGTCTCAGGACATCTGCACAATACCGGTCAATTCCTGGTGTTCCGTACGGACAAAGAATCCAAAGTGCGAGTGAACATCACTGGCGGCCCACTCGCCTATCACTATCAATTCGAAGAAATTTACATTCATTACGGTCAAGACGACAACCACGGCTCTGAACATCACGTCAATAATTATGCATTTCCCGCCGAGGTCAGTGCCCATTTCGATCGTATTTTTTCGAAGTGCAATTAAAAAAAAAAACTGAAAATACGACGAAATTCATAAATAAACGCACTAAAAGCTCTCTGCTGGGGTATCGAGCATCAAAAAAGCCCTTTAATCCTGCATTCTTTATGCTTTGAACAGGCGTGACCGACGGCGTCATACGTAACGCCAGCTAGCGCAGCTCCATATCCGGCTTAAAGTATCGCCGAGCTTTAATATTTACTCCCGGCCGATTTGCCGACAGTCGATGGCCGGTCATTCTCTCTCTCTCTCTCTTTCCCTCTCGACGCGCTTTTGCCACGGTCCTCCATCAGCGTCACGCCTGTCCCTAATTCGTCTCTACTTTTTTTTTCCTCTGCCGCCGCCGCCGCGTGATCGGAATCCGTTTATCTGCGTAACCGCTAAAAGCTCCAATTCGACGAAAATAAAAAAAGTACCTGCATTTTTGATGCGCCCAGCGTGTGCTACCAAAGCTCGCGAAAGACTTGACAAAAGCCCGCTGAACGCACGGAATTTTGTTTCGACTTTAAAAAGAAAATCCGATTTGATTACAGTTCTCTTGCTTACGGATTTTTTTTTTAAATTCAAAACCACTCAATTAAAGTAGATCGACAACGCTGTTTTGATTTGATCGTCCGAAAATCTAATTAACCACGAGTTACATTTCTGTTTATTGTGCGGATTCTATACTACTTCGGTCAGACAAAAAGATTGAATTAGGACAAGATAATTATCATCGACTTGCCGTGGTTACGACATTAATTGCAGATATATCTAATAGCCTCGTAACGTTTCATTTGTACAAAGCTTTCTTCGAATCTGAATTCGTTTGTTTATCTAATAATTGTGATTATTCTGTAACAAAAGCGTATTCAATCCAATTTTCTGCAATAATACGAAGTAAGAGTACGCGCCTCTGATTTGCCTATAGGCATTAATTACACTCGAGCTCATCTCTCTTTCTCGAGCAAAAAACAGTGTGACCAATATCGCGTATAGGTGAGCGCAAGCTCGTATGTCTATAATGTGGGAATAATCTTCAAAGGCCTATACATACACGCGTGGCAACGAGAGGATATGATAACTCTGGGACAAAGCACGGATGACGCGCGCGGCTCTATATAATCCTGTATCCTCGAATGTGGGGTGCAGGAGAAGTGCGCGATTCTCACGCCACGAGTCATTAAACAAAAACGAGACGTCGACGTTAATTAATTGATATTAATCATACCTCTCGCCCCATCTCTCCCATACTCCTTCCTCTTTCGTCAAACACAAACACAAGCTTTCGCAAATTGAACGTTCGTTGATTCTTTATGCGACGAGCCAATTAATGCAAGTGGACCCTTTGGCTGGATTTCGGCGCTCGTGAATGCGCGCGACCTATTATAGCTCCAGGAAGAATCACGAAAATCCATTACGTTGTACATTACAGAGTGTGTCTCTGTGAAACTCGACGTAAGCTGATACGTCGCGCAGCGTAATGAGTGCAGATTATCGCGCGCGCGCACACACACACACACACATACGCCTACGCTGCTCTCAGCAAACGCACTATGAGCATCCTCTTTCAACCTGTTAATGAATTACTGAGTCTCCTTTGACGTTGTAACTCTTCAGTCTGTTGAAGCTGCTGCTACTCTCAAAAAACTTTTTATCCATTTACCTGATGCTTTTTTGCTCTTCGGGTAATTGAATTCAGGCGCATTTCGGTATTTTTCAATTAGCTTTTGTTTCCGATTTTCGGATTATCTCAAATTTCAAGAGTTAAAATCACTTCACAATCGCATTTTACTGACCAAAGTAATCGAAACAGGAGCCAACGTCGAAAAGGGAAAAACAAAGAAAGAAAAAAGGTAAAACAATCGGGCGTATAACACAGAGTACATATAGCGTATAGGCACGGTGCGTAAAGCAAGCATAATGGGAAACGTTTATCGCGTAACCGTAGGGCAGCTACTGTACTATATACCTTCGTACGCGATGAGAGCTAGCGAGTAGTAGCAGCGTTCAACTCACTGTATCCCGGTGATGGTGGTGCTGGTGCTGGTGGTGTATGTAGGCGCCGCCCGCCGACTCGTTATTTCGAGCAACTCCCTTGTGCAAGCTCACCTTCCTCCCAGTCGATAAACCTCGAATCGATTTGCGGTTAATCGTCCACATAATTCAACCGGCCGCCAACGCCGCGCGAGCCACTCTCTCTCTCTCTGGACGCCTCCTTCTTCTATACTATTACTACTATACCTCCTACCTTCCTATTCTTGTATCTCGCTTTTTCGCTGGGATTCTCTCTGTTGCTGATGCTGTGGGCTCCTCGGCCACTTTACTGTATAGCTGTAACCTTTGTTTTTCCCTGATGTGCATCTCGGGAGAGATAGGTTTTCGTTGATTTTTTTTTCTGTCTTCTCTCTCTCGCGATTAGCTGTTGATTAGATTTTAGTCCAAGATTTTGACACGCTGAATACACTTTTTGAAAAGATCACTTTGTCAGCTGGATGATTTAATATAACGTATGCAATAATTAATCTTATCTTCCATTTATATCTTCCGCGTTATATTGGATAATTGGCTGACTAATATAGAATACGTGTATTATTGAATGAAGTAAATTTGATGAGCCTGAATTCACTAATTCTCAATTTACTATTCGGAGAGATCGAAAATTGGAAAAATCCACGATGATTGATTACATTACTCATTGTTTTTAAATGAACCGATTGGCAATATTCTTCATTGAAAATAGATATTTCTCTAATCGAATCGACTGTCATACATTCGATTCAAAATAAAATATGTCTTTCGATTGTTCTGCAAATTAATTTTGAAATGAAATAAAACTGTAACGAACCTGAAAATAACGAACAGTATTCAGTAATAAAATACATTTTTCCAGCCTGAAAGTACAGCTCGTTAGATTGAACGGAGCCATATACATCGATGATTAAAAGCTAATCATTTGGTAAATAGCATCGAACGTACGAGAAATAATGGCAGTTTAATAATTATAGAACGCGCACACGCGAGCACACGAAAGAAAGTTTCGCTGAAGGCAAATTAATTAAGAGTTTGTATAATTGAATTTTGTGTAGAGCCAAGCCTATACATATATACCAACTAACAGAGCTATATAGGCGAGTGGTTTAATTCAGCGTGCATGTGTGCACTATATTATCCACTTATCTAACTCGTCCATCTTTATGTCTCTATGTATATACCTACAGCTCTCATTCGGTTCGTGAGAACTTACCCCTCGCGTCTCGTCGTAAGTTAAGCCATAAGTCGAATAATGCGATTGCTACCCCTCGAAAAACGTCAAAAGTGAGCCCCATTTACATCGTGCGGTAGTTAATGAAAATTGGCCATGTTGTTGTAGAATGTTGGGGTCCTATTGTAGATAGAGTTAGAGAAAGATGAACGAGAATCGTGATACAGGGAAGGCACACAAAATTCGCATAGCCCCGCGCGTCGAGCGATGAATGGGCCGAGCCTCTTTGCCCAAACGGCTCACGTACGCTCGCGCGAGCGCGACTGCTACACATACGAGCGATAAGTTCGATCCCCGCCACATTTCACCGAGCGAAAATCAAGCGCGCGAGAGAGTTTCGCCTTTGCTCTCTGCGTGTACGTGTGGCAAAGCGGGTTTCTTTTATCGGACCAAGGCCATTTGTCCGCGTCGCTTTATTGTGATTTTATCGTTCCAGCCAAACCAAAATCCGGCTCTCTCTCTCTCTCTCTCTCTCTCTCTCTCTCTCTCTCTCTCTCTCTGCTATTGCGCTTCTGTTGCTTGTTGTTTCGACGATGCCAACGCGCTGCAAATAAGATGCGTGTAGCGGATTTTTTCAAGCGTCTCTTGGAGTTTTAATATTACTCCAGTTATGATTGTGTAATTGTGTTGAATTTTTTGGTATTCAGTATCAGTTAATCAATTTTTCTCTCACTCGTTTATTCTAACGTCTCGAATGTCTCGGTGCCAATTTTTTTTTTTAATTCTCGTGCTGGTAATTGAATTTTTATCAATTTACAGCAGACGAGCACGTTGACAATTTGATTTCAGTTTTGAAAAATCCAATAAATTGTAGAAACTCGCTCTACTTTTAGCGGAGCGAATATTGCTGACTTAACTAGTTGCGCGTTCAAGTCTTTTACTTAAATTTATCATTTGAATGTCTGGAATCGTGAATTGGGATTGAATTCGACGTAAATGAAATAAACTTATCATTGTTCTCAATTATTTTCTCCGTGAGTAATTGAATACGAGTCAGGTATCGCACAAATTCAATCGATACGATTGATTTTTACTTGAACAACTAACAATGGAAGCGAGCTGTTGTAGTCTTCTCCAATTTTTGATTTCAATTAAAATTGAATCGAGCGATACGAAAGAAAATTGCAAAAATTTTTCTGCCAATTTCATCAGAAACCGAAATAGTTGGTTTGTATCGGGTTTCGCGAAAGCGAAATGAAATTTGAAAGTTCATATAGACACGCGACGTCAACTATATACGGCGTACACACACAGACGACAGTTATATCCAAATATTTCGACGAGTAGCACACGAGTATGTATACGCGGCGCAGGAGATTGCCGCAGCATAGTTGAATTAACGCGAGTTTGCAAACGAGAGACTGGTCGGAGGGGAAAGAATCGAACAAACACGAGGCAGAGCACGGACAAAGGGGTCGAGGGGGGAGAAGGAGAAAAGTGTGTTTAATCTGTGGCCGCAGAGAAATGAACGGTATGGTTATATATATACATATACGTGCGGTGGAGGCTAGCCGAGGGTCTGCTAGAGCAAACGCAAACTTTGATTTTGGTATCGTCAGCCCCTCGTACGTCCGCACAGCCCTCTGCCAAACGTTTGCTGAGCGTAATCAAAATCTATATTATAGCACTGGCCGCTTCGCAAGTGCGAATTGCCTCAGCGGGAGAGTTTCTGCCCTCGGCATACGAGAACCAAAAAAATATATATATATCGATTTCTCTATATCTACCATTTTTTTTTTCATTTTTCAATACGACTGGTGGATTGATTTTTTTTGTCTCTAGCTATATATAGTTAAAATAATTATATTTGGTAGATGAATAAGTTTTTGTACTAGAAGTTTAAAAACATTCGAAGAAACGGCTAGTTCAAACAATGAAAATTATAAGCTTTCTTTAGTAATTGCTCTCTCGCTCGAATATTTATTCAGCATTGCCATTCCGCGAATATATAACACACAAAAAATATTTGTATCATCTATGCGCACATCCTCGAAATTCTATATTTACTCGCTACCCCTTTCGAAATCAAACAAACTGTAAATAAGGTATTTGAACGAAATATAATTACAAATGAATTTCCAACGAAACTTCCATTAAGGAGAGAGGAGGCGTATACATCAGCCGTTTAATCACGAGATTTCGAGGAGCATGCATAAGAGGAGTCGTCTCTCGCTTGTTTGCCAAATAATCATCGCGGAAGGGAGGTGGGGGGTGAAGGGTTTGAGCCCTCTCGGCATAAAGAGGCCACGTGTGCGCGCCATGTAATATTTCGCGGCTGCTAGCTATAGCATGAGCACAAGACACATCTCACTCGAGAGATAGGTGAAGCAGCGGCTGCTGGCTGCTGCCTGCTGCTGTGTCGCGTGTATCAAGAGGGGCCCCTTTGACGCTACCTACTGCTTTCGGCATGATGAAGTGCAGCAAGCAGCAGCACCAGCCAAAGTGGCCTCCCTCCTTCAATGAGCGTCGCGCGGCGTCCTCCTCGTCTTCCACCTATATATTCAACGAGCCCGCCGCGCCTCAGCTACAAAGCCACCCCCTTACCTACTCCTCTATGTGTGTATGTACGCGTATATAAGGGACACTGATTAACGAGCCAACCCAAGGATTAACTTGTGTGTGACCACTTTCGCCGACCAGGAATTCCACTCGCACAAGCCTTGTTAATCTCTGCGATATGCCATTCCTAATTATATTACGTGTGGTTTCATTTGCTCCCTGTCCTCCCTTACTGTTCGTGCTATGGCCTATTGTCGGACACCAAGACGATTCATGGGATTAGGGTCGAGCTCGCTTGCACTAGCTTTCACTTTAATTTCTATTAGACTCAATGGCACGTGTAAAATTAATTGCCTCCTCGCCAGCGAGATGTGGCCTCCGAGCGAACAAGGGCGCAAAAATTGCTTCTTTTTTTTCACCCCAAGCGACTTACTCGGCACGGTTTGATGTGACTTTATCTGTTTTGTTGTGCGTTGATTTAGTTGTTAGAAGATTGATATAAAAAAAGCATAATTTTTATACATATTCATACTTTATATGAATAGAAATTTTAACCAAGTCAGGCAATTATTTAATCAGCTTCATTTCACGGAACAAAAAGTTACACAGAATCATTAAAAAAAAAGTTTTACCACGTAAAAATTGCTTTATTCTTAACAAAAAGTCAAGCAACTTTATTGACTTTAAATCAGATATCCAGTTTCTCAAAGTCTCATGTGAAATGAAAAATATTCAGTTGTCTGTCATGTTCAGGTTACAATCTACTTACCACATTCCTTTTTCACTCCCGGAAAAGTTTAATAATGTAATTTTTCGATGATTGTACCTCGTGTTACATTCGCTTCATCTACCTCTCTTGGTCGAAATTACAATCAATCTTGGTCGTTAAAAATGAAAAAAAAAACAAGTAAAAGAGCAGTCACGAAACAAATCTCACCAGCGCTTATCCGACCCACTTTTTCAGCGGCAGAACAAAAAAAAAGTGAATACCCTCCACCTCCTCGTCGCTAAAGTTATAATTTTCAGCATCAAGAATTCCTCGGGCAAGACAATAAAAGAGTGTCGCAACGGAGAGGCAGTAAATAACCCAACAAAAGAAGAGACTGAAAAGTTTTGAATCCGGTGAGCATATTTCATTCGGGTCGTCAGAAAACAAAACCCGAGTAAATCCCTTAAAAAAGAGAGAGAAAGTGTGTGTGTGTGTGTGTGTGTGTGTGTGTGTGTATGTAAGTACGTGCGAGATAGAGAAACAGTAACGGGTAAACAAGAGTTACGAGAGAGTAGAGAACGAATGAAGCGAGAAATTTAATAGACAGTGAAATTTACGTGCTCGCGGTCGTTTGATACCGCGTGTCATCGGTTATGACAGAGGCTAGCCGCTAATGGCCAAACAACTGTCGTGCCACGCGCGCGCGCGCGCGCGCGTGCTTTCGTGGTTATCGTGCAATCACGACGCGAGTTGCTGCTATACCGCCGTTGGGTAGTGGCGAATCGACAGTCGCATAATTGGTCCAGTTTGCGAACACAGACACCGTGACACCTCTAGACGCGCGATCATCGATCCACGTATAATATAACGTACATAAAAAACAGAAAAAAGCCTTCTTTCGTTCTTTCTTCTTTTTCACGCGATCGTTCTTCTATATACCGTTTGATTTGGTATATATAGCAGACCACGAGTGCAGCGCGAGCGCTAAGTGAGCTCTTACCAAAGTAACGAGGCCGCAATAAATCTTTGATGCTCTGAAAGAGATTTTTAAGGCTACCACACCGCCGATCTTTTGCCTTCCCCCCCTTTTTCTTTTTCCACTCCGCGCGTGCTTGAAAAATTCAATTGGATTCGGTAAAGATTCATGTCCCCCAAGTCATCGTTACCTTTCAACCTTCGCATAATACATGCTCTCCATTAATATTCGATCTTTGAAAATTTTCAATATATCATCGACATGACTTGTATTTTATTATAACACATTTATCGCACAACGGAACAAGAAGCTCAAGTTCAGTCTATATTCCACGATATCATTAAGGACTACCAGCGAGTACGTGCGAAGAAAAACTGTTTAGAAGTAAACTCGCATAAAAATACTTTGGTTCGTTCGGTTAAAACGAGCAAGAGCAAAAGAGGAAGGATATAGAAGGAGCGGCAGAGATAAAGCGAGATACGGACGCGTGGCTGAGCGATAAAGAGAGAGAGAGAGAGAGAGAGAGAGAGAGAGAGAGAGAGAAAGTGAGTCGGAGTAGCGAAGGAGAGAGAGAGAGAGAGAGAGAGAGAGAGAGAGAGCAAAGCCCATTAAAAAAGTTGGTAGAAGAGTCTTACAAGCTTTCGCGTCATTAGTTTATTCGGTGGTTCTTTCGCGAGATTCTCCGAGCGGGTTTGCGCCATTAGCTCGCGGTGCGGCCGAATAGTTTGGCCTCCGAATAGTTGGCTTGGGGAATCCTGTCGGTGTACCGCTAGGCGCGCGCGAGTGGCTAAAGTCGAATGCCTGGCGAACAATAACCTCGCTCGCAAATCTGCGGTGTGACAAGTCCCTAATAGATTGCGCTATTTCGTTATATATTGATACGCGCTGGGATACAAACTATGGGCTTGCTAAGCGGCTTCCTCCGCGCTGGCTATACGATAATATTAAATTATTTTCGGCATAGTTCGATAGTCCCACCAACCCTCTTCTTCAGTTTCCCAAGCGCTAAATTGCTGTAGCCCCCATCCCCCCTCCTTCTCCCGCGGATACATCGAATTTTCCATATAGCAAACTACACTCCGGATTTACCTTCAAGGAATTTGCCTCCGCTAATTTCGAGTATCGACGCTTTAGCTTGATAAAGCTGTGGCCGAAGCTTCTTCATCAGCGGCATGCCCCGACCCCGAAGTGGTTGGACTAATGAAACACGCCACGCGCTATCGAGTATCGAGGGCTATTTTAAAACTATGCGCGCGAGCTTTTAAGCCGTATATTAATATTCCGGCTCTTGCAAATATGTACATAATTTAATTTTACTTGACGAGACAGCTAGCTGTACTAAATCTTGTTACTCGATGTAAAAATAGTTAAATGATGTAATTAAGTAATAAAAAAAAAAGAACTCGCATCGTTAATGGCTTCAAATCGTTATGAAGTTTGCACGCTCAGCCGATTGAAAATGCCCTCGAAAATGTCGAATAACAATGAACCTCGAAGCTCTCTCCGTACGGAGAGAAATTTCCACGGCAAACAAAAACAATCGTCAACTTTTGCCAAAGCCTCAGCAGCAGCGGCGAACAATTAAACGAACTCTACTCGTCGCGTCGTTGCAATCAAATTTCTCGAGGTTATACTCACAATTCCCAAACAAAAGTCCACTCTAGAACGCAACACGCAGAATATCTCTTAGCCACGCGCGCAAAAAAAAAAAAACATCCCCCGTCAAAGAGAAAAAGCTCGGAAATACAGAGAGAGATGTAGTTATAACGAAGCTCCTCGTCGTCCGAAGGCTGAGCGTTAATTCTCCTAACGAATTCCCAAGCGGTATATTACTCTTAGCGCGAACGGGCGCGAGTTGAAGCGGGGATAATTCGCTTAATTTAGTGAAACCGACGTGAGCGCAAGCGGGCGGATGGTTCGAGGGCTGCCGCTGCTGCTGCACCTGGCCGTGGCGCACTGCCGCCCGCCCGCCGCACGTTATACACGGAAGCGCACACAGCCGGTAATTGTAATGGTCGTTTGTAGTTGAATGACTCTCGTCGCTGTGATTGTCTGCTGTCACGAGTGCCTCTTACTTCCGATTGAGATTAAAGCTTCGGAGTGAGAGAGAGAGAGAGAGAGGCGACCCCGTTATGATGACGACGACGAGGCTGCTGCTACTACTGCTGCTGCGGCGACGAGCTTTAAACGACCTACCGCGCTAAAGTGCAAAAAGTTCTCTCTCTCTCTCTCTCTGCGTTTCGAGGAGTTACTAGTGACTCGCTTCAGCTAAAGCAATTACTCGCAAGCTTCGGGCTGTATATACATCTTGATATTGAATTTTTTTTTCACCTTTACGTTTTTAAGTTGTTCGTTATAAATTTAGATGGATTTGAAAAGTATACACATCAATTTATTTAAAGTTCACTCGAATGAAATAACGCTTGGATATATTAACATCAATCCCATCATCGAAATCTCTCTTCATAACCATAATTAGAATTACCGTCAAAGCCAGTTAATTTTATTTTTATTTTGTTCAGAAATAGTTTCGTCAGCACGCGCAGAGAATTTTTTCAAGTTATAAAACGTTTCGTCGAAGTTTTTTTCCTTTGCAATCCGCAATCACATTTCCTGTCCATAAACTTTTCCACTCTCGCGGCGTTCGCTAATTTACTTTTAATCAAAAAGCGTATTTAATCAAAGATCGCGCGCACCCGCGCGCTTTTATTTGAAATGCTTTCGCGCGGGGTTTCGTATTTATTTTGAAGAGAGAGAGAGAGAGAGAGAGAGAGGAAAAAACATTCACAAAGTAGAGCAGGCGTGTCTTGTTGATAAGTACTCTGATAGAGATGAGAAACTTGTTAATTACTCAATTTTTTTTTCTCCGAGACTCGTGGTTGTTATTTTACTGCGAGATACAATGGAGCACTTAACTAAAAAATTTAATTACCACGCAAACTCACAAATATATCGTCAGAATTAGAAAAAAACACAGCCACTGTAAGTAGTGCAGGTAATCAACGTTACACTGTCGAAATGACAGAAAAAAAACCTTCATTTACGCTGCGTAAAATTTTCCTTGCAATTTCTTCTCTCCTAAAACACTGCACATATACAGCTCGCACCGCCGGTTAATACAACAAAATGCTCTCTAGAGCGCACGTAAATTAATGAAACTCAGCTAATTACGAGACAAACACCCGCGTATTTCAGCTCAATTTAACAGTCAAATTAACGCGTTTGCTAATATAATAAGAGCATTCAAGCGCATCGCTTCAGCCACGATGAATCAAGCGCCATAGAGCAGCACAGATGCAGGCTAAGACGTTGTGCTTGATCATCGGCAGCAGCCGCAGCTACGACGACGACAATTAATTATCGCGTGCGCGCGTGTGTGTGTATGTGTGTTTTCTTAACGTGTCTCATGCCGCCCTGCGAATCGAGCGTTCGCTGCACAATACACCTACTCGGCTATTCTCCGAACTGATGGATATACGAGCGTAATCCCAGTAGCCGGGCAGGTTATATTAACCGCAAGGCATATATATATATAGCACGACGATTGATTCTCTCTCGCGCGTATACCCTTTCGTATAATACGCCTTCATTCATAGCTATACGAGCGAGCCTCGATTATGCAGTTAGCACCTTGACAAATGATACGCTTCGCTTGGTAGGTACAGTCAATCCACAAAACAACGCACCTGAGTACCCAAATGTACAGTAAAAGCCGAACACTTGTTTTTTTTTTTAATTTTGCGTGTACGGATGCTGGCTAAACGAGCTTCAGGATTAAGAAAACGTCCGGCAGTTTACTGGGTCAGTGCAACCGCGAGGGAGAATGGATTTTTGAGTGGGACGCGCGCGGCGGGTCGCGGCTGTGTCTAAGCTTTATATCGCTTGTTTTACCTCGCAAGTTTTGCCTATGTTATGCTCGTTAGGCGTGTGTTACGGCTTAAACTGCGACGCTTGTTTTACAGTACTCCGTAATGGTGCCCGCGTGCGCCAACTGAAAAATGTTGTACGGCGAGTTGTCGGGTTACGTAATTCTTTTTGTTTTATTTTTATGTGGGGAAGATTTTTGCGCGCGCGCGCGCGCGCGAGTTTTGTTGCGTGAAACGTTAAACGCGCGCGCGCGGCGATGTATACGTGTATATACACCGAGTTTGAAATATATAGTAACAGCCATTAGCTCTGTCTAGGTGAAATTTATTCGTGGCCCAGATGTTGACATTTCTTGACATTTTGGAGTGAGCCAACTAAGTTAATTTCAATTTAGCTGACAGTCTCGATGCATCAAGGTAACGCAAGAAATATGAATGACAATACGAATTATATCTTGTAAAAAGTTTAAAAAAATTGTATCAATTTATTCACATTGCAATTGGTTATATATCCGTCGAAGTAAATAATTGCAAAACATCGAAATCTTGAATTCGAGATGAGAGAACGTCAAGAGCGAGAGTAAAATAATGAGGAGGGCGGATGTAATTTGTCAAATTAAACTGAGAAGTGTATATATAAGGTTGACACTCCATTGTTCAATTGTAGTAACGTTAATTTACTTAGCGTTTTAGTCGCTCGAGATAATGAGCTGTTAGAGAGGAGGGGGAGGGAGAAGTGAGGAAGGATCGCTTTTGTCGGCGTTTATCTAGTGTTTGCCGATCTCGTTGCCGACAGTGGAGCTGCTCAGCTGATTACGTTCTAGTACGAGCGAGGCAAAGTGCTGCTGCTGCTGCCTCATTGTATATATATACTAGCAACTATGCCAGCCTCTATACCAGGATAAACTCGCACAGGAAACCCAAGATTCTCGAACATGTTACAGCGTCGTGTGCACAAGTGCATTCAAAACAATAACTTTGCACGAATTGGGAAATCTGATATTAAAGATAATGTTTTCTTTGCGAATCGTCGAAATTTATTATCAAAAGAAATATATAATTGGAATAAAATTATACAAAAATATTCCAATTATGTTTCTTCTACAATCCATCAAGAACTCATTTTATTCGGCAAATAATCAATCGAAGACGATATTATCTTAGCAGTCCTATACGCGTGGAATCAGATCAACCGGAAAATCAAGCGAGATATAGCTTGCGAGGCAATTATCCAGAGCATCAACCGAGCAATTTTCAGCGAGGCGTATCGGCGTCAATCGACGAAGGAGACATGTAAAGCTTGTCACTGGAAATCCCAACAGACAGACAGACAGTGGCTAGCAAGCGGAGAAGTGCGTTTGGCCATAGCATGGTCTCAGTCTGGCCGAAGAGCGGGAGGGAGAGAGAGAGAGGCGTTGTTGGCAGCCAAGCAGTCGGCTAGGGAGAAAGAGAGACAGAGGGAGGGAGAGGGAGAGACATGGTGACCTGGAACCAGGTCATCCGGGAGAAGGACGTCTCCTTTCCGATCGGGGATCCTTCCGCAACGATAAATCCTGGCGCTGACAGGATAACGATCGGATCGATGCCAACTGCACGAGCCACCCTCGCTTTCTGTATCAACTCTCCGTCTCTCTTTCTCTCTCTCTCTCTCTCTCTCTCTCTTACTCACTTTCTTTGTACGAAAAAGAACAATATGAACCCACTCCTCCTGCACCCTTGCCAGATTAAATTTGTACCCGAGGACGTGGATTCTTATTCAATTTGTCCGCCTATATGGCTGTTCGATTTTGTCGTCGGCTAGCTCTCGCGGCGGTGGCCTCTCTGATCGATGATGTTTCATTAAAAGCGATGATTATTCAGCGCTTTTGCATATTCATAAGGCACTATGTTACGGACTAGCAGCTTCATGACGGCGAATTGTGTGGCAGTGTGTTGTGTGCTAATTAAGACACCGCGCTTATTGATTTCAAGGTTCGCGTGTGTTCACCGTTCGGTATCCTTGAACGCAGAGACAACAACAAAAAATCTATTCGCATAGGTCGCGCTAATTGAAATACACGAGTTCAACAAGAAGAATTGGTTCGACCTAAATTTTGACTAAAAGGACGAGGGAAATGTCTTAATTACAGCTTGTTATTCCAAAGTCGCGACCCAGTTGAAATCCAAAGTCAAGTCCTTCCCTCGCGAAGACGTTTATTAAAAGAACCAAGAGCTACCAATAAATCAGCGAGTCCTTATATATAAAGGCTACACGAGAAAGTAGCTTTTCAGTCGGGCAGTACAGCAAAGCCGACAATAGCCACTAATTTTGGTGCAGCAGCAACTCGTCCGCGAGCCAATTCAGCAGCTATTCGCCGATTGCTGAAAAACAAGGCCACCAAAAAAAAAGCTCTGCTGCCCGGTCAGAGTGTATAGCAAGCTCATCTCATCTTCGCCAAAAGGGAAGGCAAGTTGCGATGGTCACTTTGAAATACGACGATGTTCCTTCGAGCTACGTGACTCTCCTGCTTGCTACCGCGGCAACGTAATCGGGATATTATCGAGGGGCCTTATTTTCGCGACGTATATATTATATAGCGACTCTGTGCGCTTTCATTCGGCGGGAGCGAGCTCATAAATTGCTTCTGTATGGACAGTCGCAGATTTATTCGACAAATTGAACTAATTTCGGATTGTCGGCTCGATAACTTTGGCCCGGCCAAAGTCTTCCGCGCAACTTCGATCCGCTCTCTCTCTCTCTCTCTCTCTCTCTCTCTCTCTCTCTCTCTCTCTCTCGCTTGCGGCTCTTTCAGCTTAGCTTCAATGAGGAAGTGTTACGGCAATTAATTGTACGCTCGTGACATTGTTTTCCCCGAAACTCTCGCTGAATCATTTTTGAGAAATCTTATAATTCTTGATGCCTTTTTATCAATATTCATTTGTTTGATATAAATATGTACGAAATGAAAAAAAAAACAATTGAATGTTTTTCACTACATTTTTAATTGTCGTTTTATTTTTTCTCGCCGAACATGTATTTCATTTATGCATGCGGGTATTCAATCGTATCACTTTGGTTGTAATGTCGTAATGATAATATTGACCTCGTTTTACAAATTAATAATGAGACGAAATGTTTGGATTTATTATCACTTTTCCAATAAAAATAAAAATCAAATATACGTACATTTATCATGAATATTTGATCTCATGAAATTCGGTATTATACAGCTTTACTCACAGTTTCTTTTGGAGAAGATTAATCTCTTTTTTACTCACTCTTTCAAAAGGGAAAATATTTGTATATTTCAAATGTAGAATAATAATAATAAAGAAATAAAATCAGAGAAGCGGAATTCAAGCGAAATTAATATTCGACCAAGCGATTATTATCATTATTATATTATTATTATTAAAAGTACGTCAATAGAATGAATGGCATGTGTATTAAATGAAATTCATCACGATATATTAATTATGAAATAAAAGAAAATGCTGACGGTATGTAAACTGAATTTCGCAATTCAAGTACCGGAAATGATTTTCAACAAATTGAAGCCACAAATAGATGAAAGCTCATAGCACAAAGCACGAAACGACAAAAAAAATCCCTTGAAAAGTCCATCGAGAGAAAATCGGTAGGCGTATATAGAGTATTGGAACTGAAGCAAAGATCCTGTGGCGATAGGTTTGCGCGCACCCGCATTGGAATCGTACTCGCTTTTTTTCGAAAGAGTTCTCTCTCTCTCTCTCACACACACACACACACACACATACACAGATAAAAGACGCGGCGAAGAAAGGTAGAATTTCCTCTCTTTCTCTCTTGTCATACTTTGATCAGACGCTGGATTTACACTAGGCTCCTTTGAAGTCCCTCGTAGGCGTAAACGCGCGCTCTCGCAGTTGGGAATGTGATTACCGACAAAGAGCGAACAATTTGTTTTTCTCTCTCTCTCCCTCTCAGCTCCTCGAATGCGGAGACGCCTCGCTAAATTTATCCTTCTTTTTCTTCTCCCCGCAAAGCTCTTCTATGCTTATACGCTTCGAGCTTCCCGAAAAGGGGGGAACGAACCGACAAAATAGGATGTAGTTGTGCGCCAGCGTCGAGCGTTTCAATTTATGAGCGTTTGCCGGTGCGCGACTATGTATCGTCAGCTCTTTTACGATTTCAGATTAAATTTTTTTTTTGTTTCACGTCCTGCAAAACTTCTCTCTAAAAAGAATCACGTTCGCGCGGCTAGTTCCCGAGATTCATTGCGACGAATTTATTGATTCGCACTCGAAACAACAATGAACACCGCTGTTACGCCGTGGGTTTTAATCGAGTTTTGCAACGTTCATCTGATCGCGCGTTTACAAAAGCCAGATTTCCGTTGGATTAAAGTAAAATTAGATTTGATCAAAGTTTACGTGCGCAAATAGGTCAAACTATTCTTGCGTCACGAGTGCGATGTGATAATATATATACATATGTATATGTATGGAATAAGCGCGTCGCGTTGCGCGTATCGTGCTCCGCGCTACGATCGATATAAATTCTGATTAGAAAGTTGACGCAATGTGTGAATTACCGTTGCGATTTTAATTAAAAACTTTTTGCAGATTGGATTTCCCACGAAGCCCCATTTTCCACCCTGGCGAATCGGAAGTAATGCCCCAATTTTCTGGTTTTTTTTTCTTGTTGCAGATTCAGATTTACGGCTACAATGCAGAACTGTATCATAACATGAGCGAAGCTCAGCACAAGAGTCAAGGTCTCGTCGCAATTTCGTTAATGGTTCAGGTAAGCAACTTGTTTTCTTTAATGAAAATCCCATTCGAAAAAACAAATAAACTTGTTATATAACTTTGCGAGAAAAAAAAGTCAAAGCAATAATCGCGAGGATCATGAATCAATTAGCGTAACAAGAGTTTTAGTTTGGCGCGGAGACTGGAAATGAGTTTTAGCTCGAAAGCGGAGCGAACGAGAAAACAAAAGTATAGAGAAACATTTCGGCGGCGAACGTAACTGCGGCAAACGCTAGTATTTTAATCAATTAAACCGCTAACCAAAATCCCTATACCCGCAGGTTGAATTTTCTCGCGTGAAAATCCGCGCGCTTTAATGGCTGTGAAATTGCGTTGGGAGGAGGAGGAGGAGAAGGAGGGCGGATATATAATGCTCGTACAATGGGCAACGGGCACTGCACGCGTACACAAACCTGCTGGAATTTGTACGAGGAGTTTCCTTTGCGCGCGCGCGTCCGAGTTCGCGACACACTCGTAACGCGTTCTCGCTCCGAGACACGCTCGTCTGTAAATTGCAGGCCTGTGGCTAACTTTACTCGCGATTGTCTGCTTTGCGTTGTTTCTGGGGGCTTTATACGTACGACAGGCTTGATTTTTTTTAAATGTTTTTTTTTGTCGAATTATATTCATTTGTCATTTAAAATCAATCACAGTCAATCTTCGTAGGACGTCAATCAACTGAACTCTCAATCAGATCAAAGTGATCCATCTCTCGTCGCAGCATTGAAATTGATCTTGAGACAGCAGAGTTGGGGGCGCAGCGTGAGCTCGCTTAAAAGTGCGAAATAATCACGGCGCAGGGGCCAGTCAAGTCGCTGGAGATGATGACATATTCGGGTCGTCGTCGTCGTCGTCGTCGTCGACAGAATCCGGCGGAAAAGCTACCGTGAGAGATAGGTATAAAAAGACCGACGAGAAGAGAGAGAGAAAGAGACACGCTGTACAGTCCGGATGAAAAGCCAAAGGAAGAGAGCCGTTTCTTTTGTCTTTCTCTCGCGCGCGCGACTGGCGCAGCACTTTGACAAGTTGAAAAGTTGCGGCTATACAAAATTACCGGGCGCTCGGCGTTTTTTTTCTCTTCCTCGCGTAAATTTGCCCAGATGAATTCGAATCCACGGCGCTCGGGAAGTTTAAAGAGGATTCGCGCGCCGTGAGAATTCTTCGACACGTTCGTATATAGGAGACGCGCGGCGTTCACACAATGAGTGCCGAACTTTGCCGAATTATTCAAATTCGATTCTCCCTTCAAGAGAGAAAGCTCTACACTCGAATCGAGTTTTACATGCTATTAAGAAAGAGACAGAGAGGGGACAACTTCGCACGACAGACTCGCTAATTTCCAACCACTTCTTTTTCTATTATACGGCAATGAGTGTATCCGTCGCGTCGCTTCTGTGCGTTGTATAACGCGTTACAAAAATTCGATTTACCATCCGTGCGGCTGCGAAAAGCTTAATCAATTTAACGAACTCTCGGTAACTCAGTTGTCAACTTGGCTTTTCGCGAGAGGAAAGAGAAAAAAAAAACGAAACTCTTTCACTTATTTTTTTTTTCCACTCGCGATCCCGCGCAAAATGCAATTAAAAGCGGTAAAATAACAGAGTTGATGGCAAATAAAATCAATTGCGCGCGTTTCCGTTCAATAAGTAATCGAGTCAAAATAAATCCCGGAAACAGAGAGAAGGAGAGATAGAGAGAGAGCGCAATCGTAGATTTGCTGAAGCACACAAAAGTCCCGCAAGAGGCTACGGCGCGAGCAAAGAAAACAAAAGCTCGGCATCGGAGAGGTAAAGAGAGATGTCAAAAGGAGAGCCGTATAAGTGCGCGAGAAGCAGAGGGACACACAGGCGAGGAGGAACAAGAACAATGGGTTTGAAAAAAAAGAAACGAAGGAGAGAAAAGAAAAGAAGGAACGCGCGCGGCCGCAGACAAACACACGCTGCGAGAGTGGCGAGGAATAAATTTCCAAGTTTCGAAGGAAACTTGCACGGCGTAGTAGTGCTGGTGGTGCGACCGCCAAAGCCACCAACTCTCTCTCTCACTCCCTCTGGCGTTAGTGTAAGCGAGAAAAGATAGGAGAAGCCGATGTAGCTTTGACGCCGGCTGCTCTCGACAAACGGCCCAAGCCAACTTCTGAATATTTTCCCAGGCAGGCCTGTTTATGAGTCCCCACTTGCGCGCGATAACGATTATATGCCGACTCCTCTCTCTCTCGCTCTCTAGCTCGCAGCTAAAACGAATGGGGATCGATCAACAAACCAATTCTCCCCTAACCCCCAACTACTTTTACTATTATATGCGGACGCACACGCGCTATTCCCCAGATTAAACTTATCGCCTCACTTGACCTTTTGCTTGTAGATTGGATATGTGTAGGGGTCGATCCGGGATAGTCATATACTTTGAATAATATTCATTGTAGTTCGCTCTCTTCCTGCTTTCTTTTCTTATATAAGCTAGTGGAATGCTTACCAGCTCACGTCTTGAAAACAATAAAAATATCTTCTCCGCTGTACGCTATATTACATTCGCTTGTAACGCGAGACCGACAACAGTTTACGCTTTGTGGTCATCTCCAGCAAGTAACATCTGATATCCAGTATACATGTGCGTAAAGTACACTTCGTAACCCAGTTCGCGCATTGGACACACAGCTTCCAAACTTGAAAACTGAGGAATCCTCTCATCATCGTGAATCTTAGACCAGTACGGCAACATGATCCTCTTGGGTCAGTTTGCTCCAAAGGTCCAAAGTCTCGCGCACTAGGTAAACTGAAGAGCATGCCAAAAGTCACGGCGTTTGTGTATATCGCGCGCAAATTCTGCGGCGTCTCGTGAAAATACAGGCGTTCCGCGTGCAATCGGCACGCTCGAAATTACTTGAAGGGGAAGGGGGAGTAGACGAAACTTTTGCCACGCCACAGAAACTTTCGCAGTTTTACCCCGCGACTTCACAACTCGTTTCCGTTTTGCGATCGCGACGTGTTGCCCCCCACGCCCGCGCTCTTTTAGATGAATTTCGAGACGCGAGACTCTGAATACAAAACATGAGGCGCGCGCGCAGCGAGTTCGTTATACGCGCGCGATTGCGATATGTCGTGGACGTGGATTTGACGTACGTTTCTGGCTTGCGATGTTGAGGCAGCTATGTGAATTTAATCAACACTGATATTGTATCTTTTTTTTTTTCCGCGAATCGTTTGATTTTCATAAAATCGACACACCCGTACAGACTTATTTTGAGCAGACTTTATAGATTTCCGGTTACACGGTAATGACGTAAAAGCGAGAGCTAGTAGTATAGAAGCGATATGGTCAGGCCTGAATTCAACATATTAAATTCCCATTAACCGCGACCTGAAAATCAATTCTGAAATAATTTGGAAATAATGAAGCACGCTCCACTTACGTGTCTACATCGCTAAGAGAGAAAGCCAGAGAGAGCGATAGTAGGGCCTGCGAGGTCCATTAATATTCCGGCTGCGAGCCGGGGCCAGAGGCGAGCGCTCATTTTCAATCAATTTGCCCTCGCGGTAAAGTTTGGAGCTTGGCTGGTTGGAAAATAGCGCATAATAAATCGATGATCCTAAAATCGTGGAGCTCGAAACTGCGGCGCGACGCGACGAAAAACATAGCCGAGGTGTTCGCGTCGTCGCGCCGACGAGGGTACATAGGCAAAAAGCCGCGCACTCCATCATCCTCTCCTCGCTCCCTTTTCAACCTTTCGCGCAAGAACCAAAGTCTGCCGCTCGGCGCTGCTCGACGCTCGGCCGGGATCGAATAATTTAAATGGATTACACCTCAGGGGGGTGGGGGAGGTGAGGAGAGCCAAGAGGGAGGGAGGACCAAACCGCAAACGAGCCTTAAATGAGCGAGCAGTACGTTGGTAATGAAATACACGAGCCATGGGACGTCGATCGGGCGACGACGCTCGTTTAGCTCGTAGTCGGAAATATTTGAAACTGAATCGGCATTTACTTGAGGCTATCCCGCGCCTATATCCCGACTTGCGCGATGAATATAAACGACTTGGACGACGTTCAATCCTCGTTTTCTCGATAATATCACCGCGCTCGCGCACTAAAGACTCGATGCATGATGCCGCCGGCGAGACGTTTCTTTTTTTTATTTTTTTTTATACGGATCGGCTAACGAGACACTTCCAAACGACTACGACGACTTCTACTCGTCGATCTGTCTTTCAATGTCTTTCGTGCTCGTTCTTTTTTCTGCTGTATCTGCAGCTGCTGCTGAAGCCTTCTTCAGTTTTTTCACGCGTAATGAATTCATCGAGACATCTGTCAATTACTCAACTTCGTCTTTCGATTTTTCACGATCAAGCTTTTCTTCGTATTTTTACATTTATATAAATAATTTGAGTCGTTCGTTAAATTTAGTCGGAATTTTGATTTTTTTTTAATCTGCCCGAGTTTCTGCGATTAGAAAAATATTGAATTAACAATGCTGAATAATTTCATAGTGAGTTCAAATCCGCGTCTTACATTATCGATATCATGCAATTCGATCATGAAACACTTTTTTTAATCAAATTTGAAATGTCACCTCAGAAATTATCGGAATATTGGAAAAAAGATTTCAACTCCTAACTGCATCAGACTTTCAGCAATGAAATATTAATGCACTCTAATTGTGATTTTTGCAATATCCTGTAATATTAGACCGATTGCATTATGACAATGTAAAATTCTCTTGTAGAAGACGAACACTGCATAATTAATTTTTAAATTGAATTATAACATTTCACATGATTGAATCTAAATAGACGAAAGATATTTATCAATTTGCGAAGCAAGACCAAAATTATTCTACCAGCTGAAAGATCATAAAAGCCTCTCGCGGAACCATAAAAAATAAAAGTAGTCGAGAAATAAAGAAGAAGCAAGGGATTCCGATGAAATAAGAAAAGTGCGTTAAGCAACTGACGTCAAGAGAGAGAGAGAGAGAGAGAGAGAGAGAGAGAGAGAGAGAGAGAGAGAGAGAGAGAGAGAGAGAGAGAGAGAGAGACAGAGAGAGAGAGAGAGAGAGAGAGAGAGAGAGAGAGAGAGAGAGAGAGAGAGAGAGAGAGAGAGCCGCGAAGGAGGCTCGAGATTTTTATTGTTTCTCGCGGAGTGAAAGTAGCAAAGAAAAAGAAAAGCACACGGAGATATAAGAGAATTAAAGTTTTTCATTGTGCTCGCGCAAAACTTCCGAATTGCGGCTTCACTTTATTCCATTCCATCGGTCTACCGCAACAGAGCGTTTATTGCTATCTTCACAAGTAGTAGTAATAGTAGTAGTGGTAGTAGAAGAAGAGGTAAAAGAGGGTAACCGAAGGGGTTAAACGAGACAGCAGCGAAGGAAGAAAGAAAGAGAGAGAGAGGGAGAAAGAGGGAAGCTTGGATATCTTTTATAGGCCGCTTTAATGACGCTCAGTGTATAACTTCGAAACGACTCTTTGCCTTTTCCTCTTTATGCGGTGCACTTAGCGGCACCAAACAACCTCTTTCATGGGAAATCGATAGAAAGCGAATTAGGGCTGACGAGGAGGGCACACCGAGACCGTACGACTCGTGTATGAAAAAAAAGTGGAGGATATAGCAAAAAAAAGAAGCCTCGTTTATATGCCGCGTTATAAGGGTTAAGAGGGTCACGGAATAAGGAGAACGAATATCAGTATCAGTGTGAGAGAAGAGCGGGAGTTTTCGTATAGTAGCGTGAAACGAGCTTGACATGATAACGACCTTTTTGCTCTTTGTGTTTCAGCTCAGCGACACGCCGAACCAAGAGCTACGGATAATAACGAGTGTGTTCAACAGGGTACAGTTTCGAGGTGAGTCAATAAAAAAAAACAAATTTCACTTTGTCTATATATCCCTGCGGTTAATTAAATATCGATGTTAATTACCGCGGAAAATGTGTATGTGTGAATGCGCGCGTTTATCGAGCAATAAATGTACGTTTGCAAACGAAATGGTAATATATTGCGACAGCTATTGACTCAAATAAAACAATATAATTGCAATCAGGTATCGCTTAAAAAGAAACGTTTGAAATCAAAATTGTACGTAGTATTTTGAAATATCCCAAATATTGTTCAATTATTTTTCGTAAAATTCGCTGACGAAGCTCTCGCAATAACATTTACAAAATTTGCAAAAAAAACCACAGAACCAGAATTTGCAAAAGCGCAAACAAAAACGAACCAACGTGGAAGCGCTACCAGCACAGCTCGCAATAATAAAGCACCGAGCTTTCATTCCAGTCCGCCCATGTGAAAAAAAAAATAATACACTGGCAATGTCATCAAGCTTCGCGCTATTAATTACGAAAATAAAAGGAAACACGAGGCCTTAGCGTTTGAAATTAAAAAAAAAACAAACGCTCGGTTGCTTCTTCTCGCCGGATATATATATACATGCATACATCGCAATTGAAAGGCGAAGACGCGAGCTGCGGCAAATAAATTAGAACGCGCGTAAGTAGGAGACGCGCGAGATGCTACGCTGACACTAATTCGAGCATAATTTTTTACTGCACAAAAATGAGGAAGAGGAGAGTAAAAAAAAAACAGCCCACGGAAGCTGCAATTAGTGGGGGTAGGCTTGAAGTTTGCCGAGCGAAAAGATGCGGTGACCTCGCACTTCACGCACCAGATGCACTCGCCTATATATCTCCCACGGGATAAATAAAATCACGGGAGAAAAAAAAACGCGAATAATAAATGTGGTATGAGGTTTTGCTTAAGAAAAATAATAAAGAAAAAAAGAAAAGAGAGAGAAAGAATGAGAGAATGACGAGGCGGAAAGTGAGGGACTGTGCTTCTGCTCCTGCTGCTCGTCTGCTGGAAGAATGAAGGGAGCGAGAAGATGAGCAGATAATAACTCTCTTTAGCTAACGAGTCACTCGGCCCCGAGATTTTCCCTGCCGCGTCCGCGCGTTCACTCGCTCGCTCGTGCCACACTGCCTTTATCTGCCTCGCTTCAAAAGCTCTCTCTTCTCTCTCTCCTCTTCACGCTCTCCTTAGCCAAATTAAATTTTTAGGCTTCTCTCTCTCTCCGCTCTCTGGGTATCTTCTCGCCTGACCATGTTTATTTAATTAATTTTGACATCCTTCGTGCATTAATTAAACTTTTATTTTACCATATTATCGATTATATTATTGTTAAATTAAGAATGCTTCTAGTAATTTAATTCAATTAATTTCTAGAATAAACATCTCAGTTACACCGGAAACCCGATTTTTATCAAAGTAACTTCCTTCGTGCCAACATCTCATCGCAAATCCGAAATACACCAAGAGTTATTTTCAATTACAACAGTGGCATATTCGGTTACGCTATGATTGATTCTGCAAAAGATTGTTCCACCTCCATTTCCCGTAGCGCGATAATAACGTTCTTTCTCTCTCTCTTTCTCTCTCTTGCGAAAGCATCGGGAGAGAAATCGATATCGAAAACATTTGCCATCCATCAATAACCGCGGCTCTCGAAAATGCAGCTTTCATTAGTGCAATAATTTTAGAAGAAGCTTTATATTTTGCCATGTCTGCAATGTGAGTTAGCTCCGCAAGTTCCATTGAAAATTCTTCGGAAATGCTTCACATTACTTATTGCGCGCACTTGGTATTTCTGTTTCGCCGAGCTTATTACAAGCCGACTAGAGGGAGAGAGAAAAAAATTCACAGAGAGTAAGAGCGAGCGGGGGAAAAAAAACTACTCCGGTAACTTTAACCCGTCTTGGCAGGAATTTTCATTTTTACCTAATTCCTCATGTCGTCGATCGATTTCTCGATTGGAATCCACTTCGGGACCAAGTTTGTCGAGTGTTCTGGGCCGCGATAATTTGCTCGAGAGGCAACGCGAGCAAAAAAAAAAAGAAAAGAAAAGAAAAAGAAAGGATTAAGTATCCATCAGCAAAAGTTCCATAAGTATCTCCAGCCATAAGCCACTAGAAACTTGAATCATTGGACGTCTACAAAAAAAAAAGAGCTATAATAATTGGAAGGCGACGATAGAAGCAGGGTTGGGTAGTATAGTGGTCAAGCGTGTATACACACATACATATAGAGAGCGCGTAGGGGGGAGAAGTACTTAGATTTCCGGTATGTCGCTGGCAGGCCTCACGCCATTTCCCATTGTCTTATGATTTACGAGCTGCTGCCGGCTCGTGCCAAGGTGTCAGACCGCGAGAGCTATTGATTAAAATAGCCCCATGCGCTTCGCCGACTATATATACCGAGTGTGTATATACGAATAGATTCGAGCTGCGTTAGGGCTTTTCGACGCCGGCACCGCCGCCGCCGGTGCAAAAAAAAAAAAAAAAAAAGAACGTCGCTCGAATGAGGGCTGAAGTTTAATTGAATTCAACGCTCACGGGACGCTTCTATTATTCGGCCAAGCGTTATTGTTCGCTCGATCGAAGGGGGAAAAAGTTTTTTTTTCATTTAGACAATTATTCCATGCTTCAATGGAGTTGACACTCTCGAAAAGAGACGTTTATCGCTACATCCCTTTGAGTCATAAGACAATTAGTATACAATTGAAACGCAAACGAACAAAAGTTGAGTTGGGTATTAATTATACATCAAAGCCAGATAGTAAAATAACTCTCGTAAAGTCATTCGAAACTTGATACTCTTTCGGAATATTGATTAACAAAATATCATTGTTCATTTTTTAATCAAAAGTCAGGTGATTCTACTGACTCAATCGGTAGTCCTGCAACATTTTTCATCGAAATTCAAACTCCTAAATAAAGATCACATTGTGCAACAAAAGTTCATATACGTCGCGCGTATATGACCAAAAAAGGTACCCAAGCATTACGTCATTACCATCTTCCTGCACTTAACTTGACTTGCAAGCAGTAGCAGCAGTAACGCGTTGCTGTATAGAGAAACTCTCGGCGTAGCTTGGCATTTCCGCGCGTATAGGCAAGAAAAAGTGCGGCACCCTTATGAGTTTGCCGTGACCTTTGTGGGAGTATACGCGGTGCACGCGTGAACAAGCTTCCCCTCCACGGAATATTTCTTCGACGCGAACGAGCGAAGGTAATTCGGTTTTGCCTCGTCGTCGTCGTCGTCGTGATGCATTTGCGACGAAATTCAATTCGCCAAATATCGATCTAAACCCGCCCTGCTGTTTTAGAAAGAAAATCAAAGACGCAATGAATTTTGGTTCGAAGAGTTAAGACAGTGGTTCAAGTATGCCATTGATTTAGGCTGAACAGGTCGATCAAGTGTTGCTTGTATCGTGAATTGATAACTAAAAATAGCTTAGATTTAGCTTGTAGATTTGTAGGTCAGCGATGTTGGAATCCCGAGGTCGGCGCCATTTTAAATTCAAATCAGTTTAAGCTCTTGCTCGCTCGAGACTGCGAACAGCGATTGAAAGTGAGCTTTGCTTTCGAAACCTTTGAGCCTTTGCTCCGTTGAATATATAAACGAAACAATGGACGAAAAAAAAAAGAAATGTAGCAAGCGGTCGGCTTGGCAATCATGAATATTGCGCAACTTAGCAGTGCATTATAACCGCAACGAATAATCACGACGGTGCAGCGAGAAGCTAAGCAGTAGCAGCAGCAGCAGTAGCGCGCAGTTTTAATTCGATCCATTAAGCAACACCGCAGAAACTCCGCACAGCGTAATCATCTCTCGGGCTCTCTCTCTCTCTCTGCCTCTCGAGAATGGCATCGCTTATTTCGCTCTCCAAGTTTTCTTCTTCTTCTTCCTTCTTCTTTCACCCTACACTACTACTACTACTACTACTCTCTCGCGGGACCGCTTCATTTTTTTTTCTCTTCTCTTCTCCCTCCTTTTATGTGCGCACACAAACATGCACGCACACACAGACACACACACACACACACACACACACACACACACACACACACACACACACACACACACACACACACAC
>JAWWMK010000017.1:88829-118996 GCA_035047105.1 Galeopsomyia nigrocyanea | reverse complement strand
CACACACACACACACACACACACACACACACACACACACACACACACACACACACACACACACACACACACACAAAGAACGACTAACTGCGAGCAGCTTCCGCTGCGCTGAAGAATTGATGTTTTTCATCAATCACCGGCCCATTCAGAGCGAGCACTCAGCGTAAACCTACAGTCCAAGCATCTACTTATTATTTGTCATTTTCGCTCGGAGCTTTACTCGCGCAAATTGCTGCTCGGAGACTTTACTTCTCTTGGAGTGGCGCGAGAGGGAGATTCCGCAGCACGCTTCCCAGTGAGCAGGCGTTCTTGTTTAGGACTTTTTCTTTATCTCTTTCTTTCTTTCTTTCTTTCTTTTTGAGCCATTTTTATGCATGCTACGTTTTTTTATTGATGTAAGCTCGTTACGACTACTTTTATTTATGCGCGGTTGTTGTACCTTCTCTATTTATTTTATAAATATGGAGTTTCATTTGTTTTCGACATATTCTTATTCGTTGTGATTTCAAACAATTCAGAAATTAATAAATAACATATTTTTCATTCGCTCCCCGATATTATTAATGAATAGAAAACAGAGAGAAAAACACAGCAGAGCTTTCTATTTCGACAAAGCAATACTACTACGCAGGGTCACGGTGTACTTCATGAATGAAAAGATTGCGTAAAAACGAATGAAAAGACGCTCACTCAGTACACATAATACATCATGACCAGAGTGTTTTTTTCTCTCTCTCTCCCTCTCTCTCTCTTTTCGATAACGCACACAGGCCTCCAAATAGACGCTCCATAAAGCGAACAAATCAAAAAGGACGAGAGAAGGAGCGTCAGTCTCCGGCGACCATCTTCTTGGCTTTTGCCGCGCAGTGTATATATATTTGAAGAGAGCCAATCATTGGCGTATCGAGTTTCTTTTTGCTCAACTCAAACTCCCTTTCCCGCTACTGCTGTAATTCTGCAGTGCCAACTAAAGAGAGAAAGAGAACGCGAAGCCGGTAAAGTACTTGGCGCGATAAAGCATCCTTTTCCTCTAGCTTCCCGGCAAAACACACACACACACACACACACACACACACACACGTGTGCACTTCCTTTTTTTTCTTCATTTCTACGATGGAAAAAAGTGTACGTATACATCACACGATGCGGCGACCAAGTCGTCGCTATATATACACTTGCAAGTGTAGTGGCAAGTGTACGGAGAGAGAGAGAGAGAGAGAGAGAGAGAGAGAGAGAGAGAGAGAGAGAGAGAGAGAGAGAGAGAGAAAAAGAGTGAGAGAGTCAAGCTCAAAGGAGCTACCCAGTAGTCGGCCCTTTCGTATAAAATGACGCTATTTCAAAAAGTCGCGGGAGAAGCCGTAGATTGCCGTTACGCGCGTCCGCGTGTTATGAAAGGTTCACTTCGCGATGTATATATATACAGGTTATACGCATCGAGTGAAATGGGTTGAAAATAGAGATCGATTAATACAGCAAAACCCTTGGCTATATATGTGCACCAGATGTATCTGTGTGTGTGTACGCTCGAGTAGTTTGCCTTTAAGAAGAACGTGATTTATACGGTCTCAACTGCGCGCGCGCGCCTCGGGGCATTTTCGCACGATATATGTATATGTACGCAGCGAGCGGATATCATCCCCCTCCCCTCTCGCGACTGGATATGATATGAAGTTTTCGCGATAAAGTCACGTTTATTCTACCCTGTGTGCTTTTTTTTCTTTCTCTCTTGAAAAACAACTGACAAACATTTATTTTGAAATTATTATCTATAACGGGCACGAATATATACGTTTAAAGCGATAAAACGAGACGACATTTACGCCGAAAATCGTCGCCCGATAATTAAGGGTTTTGCTAATTAACACAGTACAGCTGCTACTGCTGTGTATGTGTGTGTGTGTGTGAATGTATATCGAGAAATACGCTTCAACGTTTTGGAGAGGAAGGTACTTAGCTTGGCATCCTCATGTTTTCAGGTGATAAAGCTCCGGTACGGCATCTCTCATTAAAAGCTCTCATGCCCGACACAGACGGCTACATGACTTATGAGGGTAGCACGACGCACCCGGGCTGCTGGGAGACGGCGGTTTGGGTGATTCTCAACAAACCTATCTACATTACTGCGCAGGAGGTATGGCAAACTTGTCTACTTGGCGTTGCGCTTACTTTGGCTCGATGCTTAAATTAGTTAATAATAATGCTTAATTTCTATTATTATTGGAATACATTAATTGCGACGAATAAGCGATCATTCTCGCTACGTCCTAAAAATAATTTAGAGCTTTGCTATATATGTGTGTTTGTTTGTTCATTCTATTTTCAGCTGTATGCCCTGAGGAGGCTGATGCAAGGACCTGACAGAATGCCAAAGGCACCGCTCGGGAATAACTCGAGACCACTGCAAGGACTCCACCACCGGACTATTAGAACGAACATCGATTTTCGCAAGGTATATAATCATTGCTGTAATATTCTAATAGCCGTGGTGTACGACCTAACGAGCAAATTAAAAAAAAAATTTTTTTTTCTTAAAACGTTTGACGTTGTGAAGTGCAGAGAGAGAGAAAGAGAGAGAGAGAGAGAGAGAGAGAGAGAGAGAGAGAGAGAACGGGGATGATAAAGGATATAAAGGCTCTTATAAAGAGTACGCTCTTTCTTTTGATTTTGTTTCAGCGGCCGGACGCTAAGTGCCCAACGATGGCGACGGACATGCGATACAAAGGTAACCCGAGCACTTTTCCATGAGCAAAGTGTCCCGTCCCCATTACCCCCCAACAACCTCGGGCTAAGGCCACCGATGAGAAATTTAAATAGATGACTTTTTCTTTCCAGCCAACACGTGGCGAGACGAGACCACGCTGTCGCGCAACGTCGTTTGAATTGCTACCACGAGCCTACATCTACCAACAATAAATACTGCAACCGAAAATCATCAGAAAAACAAAAAAATCTCACGACTTCTTCCCGCTCGTCGGTGGGCTCGATCGTAATGTGTTTTGAAAACTGAGACAGACGATATGACACAATTGTAGTGTGACCAGAGAGAAAGTTATATTTTCTATTGCAGATGTACGACGACGAGAAAAGCGTTAACGAATCGACAACGGATATAATTGTATCGCACACACGGCGCTGGTTTACATTTGCGAGAGAGAGAAACGCGGTAAATGAATCATAAGTTCCTTTAACGATGAAAAGAAGAAAAAATAATGGAGAGCAAAATAAATAAATAAGAAAAAAACACACATAAAAATCTTTCTGCTATGTTCTGTACGTTGCGCGCGTTGTGCTTCAGGGTAGACCCGGAACACTCCATCGATTTGTATATTCGTTGTACGATGGTCCCGGCTTTATCCCCCAAGCACTGACAGTTCATGTGTGAATATTTAAAATATATATAGCGCCAAACGAATATTTAACGGGGACTGCGTTAGACTTTTTTTGCAGTTCCTCCAAAGAATATTGTTTGTTTTCGGAGAGAACCAAAAAAAAACGATGGTGAAGGGGTGTGTTATTTAAGGCTTCGTATACGTTGAGAACTGATAACTTTGAAGGCTGTCCTCTTCGATGGAGGCAAGCTTCGATAAAAAAAAGACAGAGATGATAATAATAAAAGAAACGTAAGTTTAACGATATTATATATATACATATATACATAATCCTGTGCAATACACAACACACACACAAGATAAAAAAGAATGAAAAAAAAGATGAAAAATTCTGTACAAAGTCGTATGGAGATTGTAAAAGTTTATTTTATTGGGCGTGTTGACGATTACAAAGAAGAAAACTCAATCAAATTCCAAGTAAGAAAGCGTTGTGGCGTTGATGCGAACAAAAAAACTTCGACGAAGGGAAAAAACAAAAAAACAATATGCTGCCGCTCAACTTTTTTAATGCTTACAACGCCAACGATCTTTTGATCTAAATGACAGACTTTGTTGTCAATTATTTTTCAGTCAAGCGATAATATAAAAAAACAAACAAAAAAGACGCACTCGACGACGACGAGTGTGCGTTTGTCATCAATTCTAACCGAATCAGTCTGGATATCGATCAAAACTATAATACTTCGTAAGAAGCTTGCGTGTTTGCTTGGTTTTTGATGATTTTACGTCGAAGAGAGAAAGAGAGAAAGAGAGAATAATTTACGAGTTGATTGTGCGAGAGAACGATGTGGTTGAAAGAGATGCAAATTATAAAAGAAGTTTTATGTAAAGTAGATTAATTGGGGGTTTGTTTTTCAGGGGGAACGGGGTGGAATGTTATTGGGATCATAGCGTAGTCGATGGATGAATAACCCTGCGCTTTTGTATATACGGTATCATATAGGCATGAAAACTTTTAGGACAAACAAAAAAATTGTATAGAAGGAAAACAAAATTAAACTGTATGATTCGAACAAAAATGATTTAAAGGAATAAACCAATCGTTGGTTTACGAATAATGATAATAATAAACATAACGTTATATTGTAACGATTAAACATCATTCATTTAACCTCACCCCGGATCCCATGTTATTCCCGATGGTAAGTCGAAACTTTTGCGTGTGGAAAAAAACGAGTCGTCGAGTGAAATATCATCGCGAGAGATTGAGATTAAGCACTTTAATGAAATGCCTGCACGCGGGGATGGGAAAATGTAGGTCTCGTATATCCGTTTTGATACGCCATTGTGTGGCAACGGAATGAATTCCCAATTCACTTAATAGTTGGCGCGAAATCAGATTAAAAACAAATATGTTAGAGCGCGCGCGCGCGGAGGCTATAACGTTACGGCGACAGGCGGGAAATTTTATTAGAAACTCGAACGCCAAATATATTTCGTAACACTTTCGCCTCTACACACAGAACACAATCAAAAAGTTTGGGCTAAATATTCAAATGCCATCGCAAGAGATGCTTGGGCATTTTGCAAATTATTTGCCCCGAGAGTTTGATGTTCTCCATGCAAATTATGCTAACGGCTTGAACGGATTTCAGAGGAAGAGTCGCGCGCGCGCCCACCAACTTCAAGCATATGACAGTGAGTGAAACAGCTGGCGAAGTAGGACCATTCGGTGTTAATTTGGAGTTAATTTCCCCGCTGCTGCTGCTGCTGCTGGCGCTGCTACTGCTTCACGCAGATTAGACGCTAGATACTGAGTTGCGTTTAATTTGAAAGCTCGCGCAAGACGTACACTCCCCACAGTATACCTTTGAGTTTGACACTTTTAAGGTTGCGCACGAACTATCAGTTCGCTACAGTTTCTCCGAGACTTTGCGCGCCGGTATATAATGATGTGATAACTATATGCGCGGTTGTATTCATGAGTTCATAGTTAGCGGCCTAAATTGATAATAAAATTCGTAAATTTTAATCGGGCCGCAGGTTCTTACGTGTGAGAGCACACACGCATGTTTGTGGTTCATAATAATAACTGTAATAGGCAAAGTTACATGAATTAGTTTGTTATGGCTTGGAAATTCTAGAAGTAATAACAACTAGAGCAAGTACGAAGAATAACCATTAAAAACTTTACACATTGCAAGTTTCTTAATTACGTAAACGTCGTAAAATCGTAAATATTTTATTTCAAAAAAGGAGAGAACTCGACGTCCATGAGAATTCAATGTAAAATTTTGCAGTCCAGTTGGTTTCGAAACTTTGAAATATTTTTAATATCGCGGAGCAGCTAGCGCAAGCAAAAAAAGCGCATTTGGCAAAAGTGGAGCATTAAAAACACTTCGTGCGAGGGCATGAAACGAAGGAATGTAAGAACCCCATTCGACATGTGAAAAGCCCTAAGCCTTACGCGTACGCGCGTAAAATATCAGGGGGAGGAGGTGGAGAAGGCAGATGGGTCGTAGGGCCGAAGAAGATGCTGGATCGTCAATTTGTCAACGGATCAATTTTTTTTCCTCTTCTTTTTCTTCTTTTTTTTTTATAAAAATCGCAACCGTGACGGAAATAATGACAAATTTTTATCGTGTTCGCGCGCTCGCAAGCTTGTGATGAGCTGTAAATTTTATCTTGCCGCGCACGCTCGCTACTCCCGCGTACAACGTTGTGTTCCTACACGACGCACACGCCCTAGGAGTAAAGGAATCCTTGGGGGATAAAGGAACCTATGAGAAATAAAGACAGGTATTTCGCTCGCGGAGGAGCTCTAATAAAGCACGATGAAATTAAATTTGAAATTTGAAAAATTTACTACGCTTTCTTTTTTTTCAACTCGACATAGTGACGAGAAATAAATTATCATTTGTTGATTGAGATAATGTCGAGTGAAATTTATTTGTAATAGTAATGGTAAAATTAATGGAAGTAGTAAATTATAGAAAATAAAAGTACTATTCATCACATTCTATATGTATCTTCTAAAAAGAGTAAAAGTTAAGACATTTTTTTAGTTATTTATAACAGCGCTGTATAATAAAAGTCTGGCGTAAATAAAATCATGAAGATTTAAAATGATTAGGCCATTAGAAACAATGTACACTAATGAAAAGACTCTAAATAAGTATAATTGAATTTTATAACTATACTTTTATTCTCTGCTATTTATGTCAGCTAAAATAGCATTATATCTATCAATAATAGAGCCGAGTAACTTACGATACTATTGTCTAGAGTTAGAATACGAATGCGATTTTAAAATCATTAATATGTAGTTTTCAGTACTAGTACAATTAAAAGTCCACCTCGTCTCAAAATATCTCATCATAAAATCTCTCAACAAACATTATAACTTCAATTCAATACCTAATTTTCTTATGCGTCCGTGATAATATTAAACTTTAAAATAAATAAGAAAGATAGGATATTAAAAATCATTTATTTTGAGTTCAAACGTTCCTTTTTTTCGCACTATTGGCAATGCTAATGTTATGATATCAACACTCCGAGATAGAAAAGTGAGCGTCATAAAAAAAACAAGAAACCTATAAAATACAGCCAAGGCGAAAGAAAACAAGCTCAACTTGTGAAAACTGCCTCAGTCTCTCTTCGAACGTATATAAGAGGGAAAGAGGGGAAACCAACGATGAGATGCTGGGCAAACATCGTGAACCACTCGACGACTCGAGTGCAAAGGACCAAAGAGGCTAAAGGAATCGAGGATAGAGGAGAACAGTAGGAGGACTTTTTTTTTCACAGAGCTTTACGGTGACTGAGGATTTGATTTCGTCTTTTAACTGCAACCGATTGCACTCCAGAATTATTTTCTCGTTCTTTTTCTTTTCTTTTCTTTGTTTTTTCACTGAGTAAATCAATCGCTTTTTCTTTGGTTGAGTAGTTATTTCATTGATTAAATGATGGTTTTGAGGTTCATCAGCAGTTTTATGGATAAAGTTTTCGAAAGCATCTTTTTTAAAAAAGTAGGTCAAATTTGTTCAATTTACACCGAGTTTATACAAAGCTAAACCATTCAATATACACGTGATATACGTACATCGTACACGAAATGCAATATAACTTGTAATTAAGCGTTTCATGTCAAGCTGTATATTTTTAGCACAGAGCTAAAGTCAACTTCGATAATAAAGTGTAAACAGGCCGCAACTCCACGATGAGAGACAGAGAGCACGTAAGTTTGGTAAAAGCTATTAAAATAATTTATTCAGCAAGCGGCTACATTATCATCACGACTAAACCTCTATGCGCCGCTACGAAAGCGTGCGACGTCGAAAAAAAAAAATTTCCGTAATCAAGTACTTTTCGTCATGGGGATGTAGCAGCTTCAAGCGTCGAGTTGTTTGAAGGGCTTTTATACGAAACCTATTTTGGCTGCCGGGTCGTCACGCTCGCGCGCTCGCGCAACACACATTGTCGACGGTAAACTACTTTTATCTTGTTTCCAAACTCCACGGCACATAATGACTTAATGGCACTCTTTGAACCGCTGGCAATAACTTCTTTTCTAAGCTGCTTTGCCCGTCGAACGACGATGATGAAAGAAAGAAAAAAAAAGAGCTTCAACTTTCTTGCTTTTTTTTTCCTCTCCCTCGCATAAAATTATACAAATACTCGGCGTGCGTGTAATGAAGTTTTGGACTTTGCACCGATTTATAAAAGTTATCCTTTTTACGAGGCAACCTTCTGTCTACTTTGACGCAGATCGTTATGTAGTTTTATTTTTTATTTTTTCAGTGCACGCGCGTTTTTTTTTTTTTTTTTTCAAAAGAAGGCTTTGACGTATACGTCGCTCTTTCATACGTCGAAATCCGCTTTACAGCCGAAAATTCCTCTATTAATTTTTCCAATTATTTTCTTTTCTCTCGCTCGCTCTCTTTCAAGAGCGAAATACGTTCACGACTGGTCGTTTTTTCCATTTATACACTCCGACCAATATCAGATAGCCGCAAAAGCTATTCAACCATTTCCAAGCCGCACCTTGGCAAACCTATGAGCAGTAAGAATCACGAAGGGTGCGCAGGAAGAAAAGAAGGAAAAAAGAGAGAATCTGGTGTAAGCTCACCGCGGTCGGCGAGAGGAGGAGGTCCGATGATGGCTCACGACGACGCGCCTGGGAATTATGGACGCCATTACGAGCGAGAAAGATTAGAGTTCCTCATAATATTTTTGTTATGTCCCGTTTCGCACTTACATCTGCACTCTCTCGCTTTCGTCCCCGCGGGCGCTCAGTCGTTACTTTCATTGATCCTCGCTTTCTCGCAGCGCGCTGGCAGGTTTGTCGCCGCTGCTGCTGGCTCTCGTCCTCTTTTTCTTCATAGAAGTCAAAATTGGTCTTGGAGTGTGGGACCAGCGACTTCCGCTATTTTCTGCCCTACTAAATTCATAGCTTCAACAGCGTTATTTGCGCTTGGTAACAGGCAAAAATCCCATTTCATTTGCTATAACTTGCTGCT
Organism: Galeopsomyia nigrocyanea; assembly: GCA_035047105.1. NCBI lineage: Eukaryota > Metazoa > Arthropoda > Insecta > Hymenoptera > Eulophidae > Galeopsomyia > Galeopsomyia nigrocyanea. Next base: position 110,146 of record JAWWMK010000017.1, on the reverse strand, counting down.
CTTCCCTTTTTTTTATTCTTCGTAAAAAAAAATCCAATGATTGTCTGCGGATGTCTGAGTCGTTTTGTAGCAGATAAAAAGTGGAATATTCGTTGAGCTAAGCAGTTATTGAAAAATCTTATTGAAACCGTGCAATGAAAAATAAATCAAGTAAAACAAATTTTTAAAATTATAATTTTTTTTCAAACACATGCACGTAAGAACAATTTCAAGTTAATAACTAGAAATCTAGAATTTTACTTGTTAAAAAAAGCTCTGAGTTAAGAGATTATAGATAAAACGTGGAAAAAAGCTGAAAGAGATACGAGAAAAAAAAAGAATCGACTAATCTCGAGCGTGATAGCAGTCTTCTCTCTCTGGATGTGTTGTTGGACCACGCGAGAGAGAGAGAGAGAGTATTTCGCTTCATGGCAATGTCAGTTTTAGCCCTTGTTTCGCAATACCACCCGTTGAGCTCGCGTCCGCGATGCCCGCTGTGAAACTAACAACTGTCGGTGCTATTAATTTTCTCGGTTATGCGCTTCACTTTTTCCCTCAGGCTCACGCTATATTGCCGCCGCTCATCTGGCCACCGTCCGTTTCAGATGTGCTTCCTGCGAACACCGTACACTCTACTATATCCTGCGCGTGTTTTTCCCTTTTTTTTATTTTCAACAAGTTATTTTATCGTGTTGCCAAGACCAAATTGGTACACGGTTACAATCGTTCTGCTATCTTTTTAACTTGTTTTGTAGATAGTTGCGATTTATTTTTGGTTTGAAAAAAAAAGAGAGAGGTGCAAGTTATTTTCCGTTTTTTTATCGAAATGCCTTTGTCAATAAAATCTATTAGCAATAAAGAGGAAAAGAGAAAAAGAGTTTTGAAGATACAAACAGAGAACTCGACCTATAGAAAATAAAAAAGGCGAGTTTCACGGAAAAGTTTGCTATCCACTTTAGTACTTAGACTTTTTCAAGAATTTCTTTCTTCGCGTTTGTTCATTTGCTCGCTTTCTCGTGTAGTTCCCTTACTTATTTCTACATCTACCGTGATTTATTTATTATAGCATTGTTTTATTTTCATACCGCGTTTCAGAAATAAATGCCTTCAATCTAATGTTTCATACGCTTTTCATCTATTTCTCCTAGCGAACGTCACCTTAAAACATAAAGAATGTATAGCGATCTCTGCATGTCTGACTAATACTATTTTATATCACTCGATATAGAACAGGAGAGCTAAATTACGTACTCACTTATCTTAACCAGGATACTTATGAATGTTTTATGAGCACGGGCATAAACAATGGAAATCGCGTGAGTATTGTCTCGGTAAAACCAAGGAATTCAATTGCCTCGAGCAAATATGTAAAATAAATTCGCAAAAAGTAATTCAATGCTTGCCAGCGGAATTATTTCATCTTCGCCAATCACAATTTCATCGAAGAGGGCGAAAGCGGCACAAACACATCTCTCGCGCGCGTCGAATGAAATTTCAATTGGTCTGCGAGAGCGCTCGCTCGCGTCTCAGTCTATCTTCTCTCTCTTTCGCATAGACTCTTGCCAAAGAAAAGCTCCTCTCGCTCTTTGCGTAATAAGCGTACTACACGAGATATTGATTATGGGTGAAAAGGCGGGGAGGAGGATCGGCTGCAGGCATCGTTACTTAGCATTTTTATTAGATTCTGACTTTGTGTGTGTGCGCGTGTGTGTCTCTCTCTCTCTCTGTGTGTGTATGTGTGTGTGTGTGTGTGTACCACTTGTATAGAACTCTACGTGAGTCGCCTCGTTTATTTTTCCGTCTCTCGTTCGCGCTGTCTCTCTCTCTCTCTCTCTCTCTCTCTCTCCTTTGCATAACCGCGTTAAGACGGTAGCGCAGCGTATTGCATCCAAATTCCCGCTAAAGGGACATACCTCCAGGCGACGTCTCTTTTCTTTCTGTTTTTATACCCTACCATCGCTACTGCGTTCAAATAAGCGGCAAAAATTTACGTGTTATCGAGTTAGGGATGCAGCAGCAGCAGCTACACCCTCCTGTGCTGCAAGCTCTTTTCTCTCACGAGAGATCGATGCAGATCTGGCGCAACGCCGCCGTCGCTGCCGCACAGCCGATGCGGCATTGTGCTAAACAAGAGTCGCCCTCGCTTCTTGCTCCTACGTTGCGGCGTTTATCTCTGTTTACGCTTTCGGGAATCAATTTAGAGAGAAATATTCGGTAATGTTTTATGGATTACTTGCGAGTTCGAAAATAATTTCTTTTAGCCGTTGAATTAATCAATTTAATAGTGGTTTGCTTTGAAATACACAGTCATTATCATTTAATAGCGAGTCAACAAAATTTTTCAAGTTAAACTTGCGACGTTCAAAGATATTAAAAAAAAGAGTCGTAATAAAAAGTAGTTGATCGTGCCTAATGAGCGTAGTTTGTTTGCAAACATCAAGATGAAGGTAAAATGAGAGAGAGAGAGGGGCAGTACGTTTTTCCTCTTGATAGTCGGTAGCTAATGAGCTCACGTATTATGTACTCAGGCAATCGAAACGATAAGGAACGGAAGTTACAAGATGATGTGCCAATATTGAAAAAGAAAAGCTCGACTACACGTATACGTATACGTGGGAGCGCGCGCGCGAGAGAGAGAGGAGCTTTGAAATATCAAACTCAGATAACGCGTATAAAAGAGAACTTGAGGTTGCTCCTATCCACTAAGTGAAAATCAATATGGTTTTATTGAGCATCGCTGAAGAGCGCGTTCGCTATTTTTTCTTCTCTCTCTCTCTCTCTTTCTCTCTCTCTCTCTTGTGCGTTAAAGTCAACGTTTATTTTTGCTTGTTAATGCGTTCAAACGCATAAATTCAGTCGTTTGGAATTTTATTTACGTTCAATCATCGCGAGAGAGATATTCCTTTTTCCTCCTTTCGATATATACTAAAAAGTTATTCGATTCTCAATCGTACAGCGTGGAAAAAAATGGGATTGATCTGAAATTTCCACTCCGAAAGAGGTGTAGAAGGTTTAGCAGCAATCCACAATGCACTCTCATCTAGCAAAGGAAGAAGGGAAAAAAAACCAATCGCATAGTAGTTGGCAAAAAGATAGTAACATACACATACTTCCTCGCTGCGAGAGCCATTTTCACAGCGAGGCACGTTGCAGTGAAAAAAAAAAGTAGAAGAAGACGCAGAACTTTATCGAAGTTTCCCCAATATTCATTATTCCGGTATCTCGCGCGCTCTCTATACCTCGTTATACCTTAGCACGCGAGAGCAAGAGGCAAATAAATCTGGCGATGGGCGTTCGGTTATAAATTCGTAATGCGCGCGCCCGCCTTTCTCTCTCTCTCTCTCTCTCTCTCTCTCTCTCTCTCTCGAAGCGCGCGAAGCAAAAAGGGCACGAGAGAACAAAAAAAGAAGAAGAAGAAAGCACAGAACGAGGCAATACATTCCAAGGCACGTTCGCACGATGTTTCACGGTAAACAATCGTCCTCGCATTAGGTTGCCTCTTGGCGGCACAACCTTTTACTATTCACTCGCGGCGCGGGCCCACGCTTCATAATTTGAATACTTCAACTTTCTTCGCTGCAGCAAAATTTTATGCATTCTCCGTGAAAATATCGCTCGATAGGGAGTCTCTTTACGAACTTTCGGATAATTGGCTGAAATTCAATGGGAGAGACTATACATCGATGAGGATTCCACCTGACTTTCTTTAGCAATTTTCTGGTGAATTAGATTTTTTTTCTTTATTTTCTTTTCAATTTATACCGCAGCTCATCCGATTCGTTATCGATACGAAAACGATATCGCATTGCAATTAATTGAATCACGATTCCAATTATTTCGCGTCGTACAACTTTTCTTGGCAATGCTTTTATTTGGAATAATATATTTTTTTTTATAATTCTATAAACTGCAAGTTAATTATGAAATCGATAGCAGTGATAATCTATCTATGCTAACTTATTAAATTTTCATAAAACATTATTTCAAACGTACATTGTAACATAAATTCGTAAAAATCAAGCCCATCCAGTTGAGACATTGAATTATAATTATACAATTTCGATGAAATTCTCGAAATTCCATAAGCATTGTCCCCCGAGAAGTTTTGAGACACACGCAGTGTGTGTGTGTGTGTGTGTGTGTGTGTGTGTGTGTGTGTGTGTGTGTGTGTGTGTGTGTCTTCAAAACTATAATAACATTCCATTCCGCATTCTGAAATCGACTTAAACACGCGTCAGCGTCGTGTCGAGTATAGTTGACCTGATTGACAAAAGTTTCGTCACAACTCCAGCGTCATCGGCGAGACGTCGACTCGTCGTCGTCGTCGTCGTCGTCGTCGTCGTTGTCGTATCTGCATAGTTTTCGCTTGGAGTGATACACGAGGTCAAAATGCACTGAGCAATGTATCCCGATAGACAACTCGAATTCACTCTCGCTCTGATGGCTGTTTATCCTGTTTAAATTGTAAACTAATGTTTAGGATGTAATCTGTCTCTCTCGCATGAATTGATTTGTTTACGAACATAATATGCGGCGGCATCGTGCGCGCTGTGATATTCCCATCATGGCCAATGCTAACTGCGGTGGTTTATGTAGTTTCCCGGGATACGTGTAATTCGATGCTCGATTCCATGAGTTTCAATAATTGATCGAACAAAATTATTATTATAAGTAACAACTTTAATGTTATAAATAATTCACGAGTGATAATGCTTCTCTCAAAAAAGCTTAATTTTATTTGAGCAAAAGCTCTTACGCGCGTGAAGAACGAAAGGCTTAAAAAGAAGTGAAAATTTACAGCATAAGATTTAATCAGAGACTATGGCTGCGCGCACATTTGTCCGTTAAAGGCAAATAGGCGAGGATAAAAATAAAGATCACTCGAGTCGCCGAAATCCATTTTCTCCTCGGCCGCAGTGGCGCGGCGACAGAAAAGAGAGGGCAAACATCTTCCCCGTCGTTGAACGAGCGCCAAAGCTGCGCAAGGTTTCTGTATTGTTCGGGCCACTTATGGGGGGATAGCGAGAGAGAGCGAGAGAGAGAGAGAGAGAGTGAGAGAGCGAGAGAGAGGAAGGGGGGAAGAGCAAGCGGCTATCTGGCGCCGGTGTTGCGATTCACGGCGTCTTTCAGTCTGCATCTAGCCAGCTAACTGGCGCCAACTGCACACCCTCCGTCAGCCGCTGCTGTTTTGCTCGCCTATCCTACTCCCTCGCAAGCGCGCTTGCATAACTTCGATTCTGATTTTTTTTTTTCATTGCTTTGTTCTTATCACTGACATTACAGTTTTTGTAATACTTTAGCGCTCGTTTTTCTGCTACTGGCTTTTTTTAAGATGCTGATGTCTTTTTTTTATCCAACGGCTGTAATTTTAAACATTTGTGCCAAATTAAATCTCGTTAAAATTGCAAATGGTAACTTGTCCATCAACTAAGTTTCCAGCTGTAGGAGTTTTCAGGTCATATTTGCTGGGATTGGATATGCGTTGTAAAATAATTCACAGAACCTAACAAACTTTAAATCCAACAATATTAATTGAATTTTTCATTTTTCTACTATAATCAAACCAGAATGCGCTTGCAAAATAGACACAAAGTAATGTTCAGAAGAATATATTTTTTGATCGTGGCTTATTTTCAATATCGTGTTTTTGGAAAGTCGATATAGGCCATCGCTTTCGGCATTGATATCTATATATATCAGTGTCACTCTCTGCCTCGATTTCATCCCTTTCTGTTTGATTCAACCACACACACATTGGCAAGGTTGGTCCAGGCTATCCAAGCAGCCGCGCAGAGAGAGAGAGAGAGAGAGAGAGAGAGAGAGAGAGAGAGAGAGAGAGAGAGAGACGATGGACGAGTGATGAGTACCACTGGCAAACGCACACAAAGTGGAAAGCAAACATACAGAATAGGCCAATAGAGAGAGGGGCAGGGAGAAGCAGCAGTAGCAGTAACTCCTCTAGCAAAACAAAATCCTATGGCTCCAAACTATGATCCATAATACAGCGAGCCGCCACTGGCTTTCCCTTATCATAACAATCCGCCTCGACGCTATCGATCGCGACGACGACTTCTCTCTTCTCTCTCTCTCTCTCTCTCTCTCTCTCTCTCTCTCTCTCTCTCCGCACTTCGGCAACTCCTTTCTTCGACGACTGCTCCCGAAGAAAACGTTTACTCAAATCACATCAGCCTCACTCGCTCGCTCTCTCTCTCTCTCCCCCGTCTTTCATCTGGCGGCAGCAGAGCCAGTGATTTGCCGCATCCGCAACTGCCAAATCAGCGCGACGCTTTCCTCGAGAAAAGAGAATGCGTACGTTGTCGAAGCTTGATGTTTGCGCGCGCGCGCGAGAGAGAGAGCCGCGAGCTTGAGAAAATTCGTCTCGCGAGCTGCGCTGAGCGAACGAACGCGCTGTGTAACGAATAGATGAATGCGATGCCTCTATATATGCGCTTGGCTTTTACTATTCCTTTAAACCGGAAACTTGATTTGAATCTACTTGTGGTGCGCGAATTCGCGAATAGAGGCTTTACGCCGCCGGAGATTTGTTTTCGATAAACGTTCGCAAATTAATGGAGGTTCTTTACCGAGGAATTTCGAATGCTGTTTTCTCAACTAATTTGAATGGAGAGAAAACTTTTGCAATGGTTAATAATATTGATTTTATACAAATTGGTTGTTCGAATTTTTAAATGTTTTTTATTTTATTCACTGAAGGAGGGTGTATATTTTCAAAATATACATACATTTTACAAACAATAAAGTTTTAAAAATACTTTGACAAAATTCATTTTTGCTCGATTTTTATTTTTACTCTTGATGATTGAATTTTCCACTCGAGACAGATATTATTGCATGTTTTTAAAATTCTTTTTCAGTTTCAACTGTTTCAATGTTATCGAATGAGACGCAAGTTTGATAAAATTATACAGTTTTCTACTTCGAAAGAAACTGTTCTAAAATTACGCTTAAATCATTAACTCGAAGAAGTTTGCACTGTCTATTCGAAAGTAAATTCGGTTGGTATCTAAAAGAACACATCGTTACCCTCTTTATAACTAACTCGATCACTCTGTACGGTAGTTTTAACAAGCACAATGAAATTTAATACAACGTATATTCTTGGATAATAAAGCCGATGCGAAATATCGTTAACCAATCAGCTTTCCCGAATTTCATTGCAGACAATTATTGTATCTAGTTAAATGTAATTAATACTCGACAGCAATGTTGCAACCGGATATTTCATTTTAGATAAATTTTCGCGTACAAGCGCGAAAATTTAGCTGTCTTTATAAATGCACAAACTGGCGTGGCTTAACCCGTTAAATTCCCATTTAATCTCGTCGGGGTATTAAATAATGCCAGAACGAATAAAAGGTCGCGCATTTGTCGAGAATGCAATAAGCCATATCCGATTTTTTTTTTTGCCGGCGGTAAAAGCTTCCCGCGAGCGCGAGACTATAGTGCGTTCTATAAATCGCGAATGGTGGATCATTTGGCAATGTTGCGTTTATAAATCGCGCGAGTACGAGGACGAGCGGCGCTCGCTCGCTCGCACGTCCGCGGACAGTTGTCCGCCTGTGGCCTATTCGTTTGATTTGCGCGCCACACCGCGGGACTTTACGAGCGATCCGGCTGTCGGCGAGCTTTTCCATGTATACGCATTCGCGCGCGCGTCCTGTACTTGCGTGAGAATCGGCGAATAGCTGCGATTAATGCACACCTAGTTGGACACAAAATTTTTATCTACACGGACTGATGATTGTTGTAAACTCATGTGGTAAAGGCAATGGAAGCTGAGTAATATGTTTTTTTCGGGTTTTCAATCATTTTTTTTCAGTGTAGTCTCATAACTAATACAATCTTAATGATTCACCATCTCTGTTTTATAATATACATGTATTATCTGATTTAATTATCATACTTCTGATAGATGGATTTTGTTATGCCTATTCTTACACAGAGGTTCATTAATTTAATTGCATAAAATACTGTTTCTATTAACAAATAATGTTTTAATTAAGTAGTTGTTAAGAAAAGAATTGGATTCGGTTACCATTTTGTCCTCTGTTTGTATTGAACGATTAATTCTATTTTACGCTGAAGTAAATAATACGTAACTCGTTAAAACTTAAACAGCTTATATTCTTCAATTTTCATACATGACAAGCATACAGCCATATACATAACTCGATTGATAAATTACAATGGTTTTTGATGTTCGAAATATAATTGCAATTTCAGTTAATAGATATGTAAAAATTTGTAAATGGGAGCATGTAGAATGAAAAAAAATCGACAAATTGTCTAAAAAGGTTTGCGTCAGAGAGTCAGTCAAGCAATATCTATATCAATTTTTACGAATGCTTTATGCAAAAAAAAAAATTGAAATTTGTGGTAAAGGGCGTGGCGGGGAAGGGAGTATAAGAGAAGGGAGTTGGGGAAGGCACTTGCCTTTCGGGACTTCTTAAGCGGGCGTATTTTCAAGTAAAAAATATTATATTACGGTTCGTTTAGAATAGGTCAAGTTTTATAATAGAAACAGTTTTTATCGTCTCATTTTTTTTCTGTCAAAATGTGCCACAAATACATGGTGGAGTACTGGAAAAAACTCAAATTAAGTACTGTAACAATTTCTTCGACATTCAGCATCTAAAAATAAATACATTTCGAATACACTTTATAAAGAAAAAAATGCAACTTTACAATTTATTATCTTCTGTTAAAAAAAAAAGAAAAAATAATGAAATTCACCCTGTAACACGTCGAAAAATTGAATTACATCAACACACTGTCAGAAGCTTACCTGTGACGAGCGACAAAGTGGTGGTTTTCTTTTGTGCGTCCTTAACATCCTCGTAAAAACTCAATTTTCCTACATCACTTCGTCGGCAGCAGCAGCAGCAGCAGCTCCCTCTCCCTTCATTTCTCGTCAAGCAGGCGCTGCGCAAATCCCAACAACGCCTACATGCATGCTCAACCTAATTATCCATAAGCCTTAGGCACCCTTTCATCGAGCGACAAAAATATAACAGCCAGATGAAAAAAAAAAAGCCGACAAAAAATCTCTCATCCTCGGCGGCAGTAGTAAGTCTCCACGTGGCGTCAGCCGCCGCAAACCGTCGAAGCGACAAGAAAGCAACCCTCGTTCGAGAGAAGCGGCCCTCTCTCCCTCTGAGCTGGAGCAGCGAGATGATAAAATTAGCTGCTGGGCAAAACATGCAAGCCTGGCGCATAACTCGGCAGTTACGATGCAAAGATCGTAGGGTGGTGGTGGGGAGGAGAGGGGAAAGAGCCTCTATCTTTGGCGAGCGCGCGTGTATGAGTCAGAGACGTGTAGCCGCCTGCTGGCACGTCGAGACTATACGTGGTGCGCAAGATTTAACGCCGCGCGTTCACGAATGCTTAGGTCTTACGCTAATGTCTTGGCATAGAGAGAGAGAAAGCGAGTTACATGCTCGTGAGAATTAGCCTAACGTATGTCGAGCTCTTATATGGGGACTCGGCTGCAATGCTACTTTAGTTACCGCTTAATCGCCCTTTGCGCGTAATTTCTCATTGCGGAAATGGCACTCCGAATAGAGTGCTTCGTCTCAGTTATAATGACATAAAAAAACTGTCAAATAACTGCGTTAATATCGTAAAACTGAATTTTCGCTGGCAAATTTTCGCGCGTTCAATAATTCCAGATCTAATAAGAGCTAGCCTAATACCGTGTAAGCTGCTTACAATGTGGATGGCCGACGTGTTTTCGTGGGCTAGTGCAGCAGCAGCAGCATATCGGACTTCTCGAGCAAGAAAGCCAGCAGCGCGGCCGCGCTCCCGAGAGGCCTGAGGGAAGAGGGTTGGCGGTGGTGGTGGTGGTAGCACGGCACGCGGGCGCATGGTTTCGGCGGTTTGCGCGAGTGAGATGTCAGGCTCGAAAACAATGCGGACCACGTCCTCGGCGACCCGCGCCGCTGCCGCCGCCGTACGCTGAGGAATCAAATAGCGTCCCCGGAAATACCTAACAACCAACCAACCAACGCTGCTATACACCCTCTCTCTCTCTCTCTCTCACTGCCTGTCGCCCTCATTGTCGCACCGATCGCACTCCCCCCCACATACATTCTTGCGGCTACTACTACGCGATGCTTTTCAGTCGCACGGCTATTTATAAGATTGTAATTACTGTACGTTTAGTTGGATATCGTTGTTGAAGAAAAGGTAAGTGAAAAGATAGTAATTTAAATATGCTCATGAAGAAGAGGGTTTGTGAGAATGTCAAATTCCACGTAAGCATCGAGATCGTTCAGCAAAATAGCTTTCAATGAGTGAATTTAATTCAATAGCATGAATTGTCCAAGGATCTCCGATGAAAATTAATTTTCAAATTATTCCAATGTTCTGCAACAAATCGTATACTTTGGAACTTTACATGCAAAATAAACAATTTCAACTCGAAATTTGTTTGTTAACTTGTAAAAATATGTAGTAGACTTTTTATAAAATAATATTTAATAATGACTGATATAATAGTTCGTGTAATTATGGAAATTAACGTATGAATGACAAGTAAAGCACGAAGTAATAAACAATCTCTCGGTAAAAGTAATCTTCCTTACCATTCATATACATCAGCCTCGAGCAGCTCAAAAGTAATAGAATATAACTTCTTCAATATTCTCCGATGATTATATAACAAATTGCGTTCCTTCAAACCGCTCAATGCAACGATCTCGCTCTCTTTGCCAGCGCAAAATGAAATCCGGCAGAGCCTTCAGTCAGTTTACTCGTTATCGACGCTCTCTCTCTCTCTCTCTCTCTCTCTCCCTCCCTCGCTCTCAGTTCTTATAACAAACCTAATTCTTCTCCAATGGAATAACAATCGCGAATAATTGGCATTTCCTTTGCGAGTCCTTTTATCATTCCTCAGCTGTACGGCTGCTTCTACTGCTGGCCAGAAGAGAGAGAGAGAGAGAGAGAGAAAAGCGGTTCAACGATATATTTCAAAGCATTGATAAAGAAGGTGGTATTCAGGCGGCCGAGACACAAAGACGTGCCGCCGCCGGCAGCAGCAGCAGTAGCGCGGCGGCCGCTTGCAAAAAGACCTGGAGAAACGGAAAATGGAGGCACGCGCAAGAGAGCGCTTCTAATGATGCCGGAGCAGCCCGCGGCGAATATTTCTCCGATACGAAAGCTTCTTCCCCCGCCTCGTCCCTATAGTCGTATATATACACTCTATAGAGCGCTGAGAAATATCTTCGTTTGATGAGACTGGACGGCCAACGGGCGCTAGTCTATGTCTTCTGGATTTCAATTCGTTTTCTTTTTCTCTTTTTTTTTCCTCTCGCTCTCTTTCTCTTCTTTTGATCTTCTCTCACTTTGTCTATTTAATTTTGTGCCATATGTGGCTTGCATACACACGCACGAAACTTTTCTATTCTCGAGATTTTTTTTCTATTGCGAGGAAAAAATTCATTTCAATTGGGTCACGTTCTTCTTTTCTCGTCGATAAGTCGCCTCTAGCTCGCAATATATACCGAGAAATTTCATTAATGAAGCTTCAAAAGAAAATTTACCACGCGGGATCTCGCGGCGGCGGCGGCGGTTGCGCGCAATGCGATAAATTGTTATTGTTTGAGGGGAATATTTTTCCCCGCGAGAAACCTTTGTGAGAAAAGTATTGTGTTGCAGAAGGCAGCTGAATCTTTTTTTTTATGGTTTCGTCGCGAAAAAAAAAGAAACTTCAATTGTTTTTTTTCAAACTCGTTGCCATCCTCTTTTCATTGAGAAGGTTTCTATCCTTTTTTTTTGTTCTTTGTTGGACGTCAATCGTTGATTGGAAGCCTGGCTAGCAAATAATGAATGCAGTCTCGTTATAATGATTATCCCGGTCTCGCGTTTGGAAATATTATTATCATTACGAGCCGCAAAGCCTTTCAATATTCATCGCGAGCTTTCTTGCTTCGTCAATCGAAAGCTTGAAATAATTGTAGACTTGTTAAAAAATACACTTCTTTGCGTATTATACTGTCATTGTTATGAGCCCTTCTAATGATCGTATTATTGTCAATCTCGTCGTTTGTCAATCTTTCAAAATATGTAGTCCCGTAATTAAGACAGAAATAATTGTTGAAAAGTTGATGGCACCTATAATCAGGGAAATATGAATGAAGAATATTTTCGTCGCAATAAAGGAAAATGAAATAGAATAAGATTGTGAATAATCATGATTCTACGATAATTTTTATGAGAATCATTAAATTTTATAATTGTGTGCGCAAAAGATTGTAAAATAATTTGAAAAAAAAAAGCGTTCTTTATTATATGAATTCGAGCTCAGCATAATAGGATGTTTATATAGCACTAATGAGAAGCAGTGCATCTTCGGTTATTCAAGACTTAAGGCACGCCTGGGAGACAGAAGCAGGGAGCAAGTAGAACACTCATTATATAGTCAGACTAGCAAAGTCCCATCGAAGGGAGAGAGAGCGAGTCTCATGGTCGCATCGAGGGGCTCCCTGAGGCATAGGTCAGCTCGGAGAGAACACAGGATGATCTAGACGCTGTTTGTTCCACGTCACCATTACCATAGCTTTGCTTGCAATTTGTATTCATGAACTATATCCACAGATCAATTGTGCAATTTTTTTCGCTTTTTCAACACGCGCAACGTACGAATATCAATTTCAATTCGAAGAGGAAAGAAAAAAAAAATCATACGCGCAGATTGCGTTAACTGGAACAAACACACGAGCGAGAGCTCTCGAACAAGTGCGAGATGAAAAGTAATAAAACAGAGTACACGTTCGACTGTCGCTTATAACCGGTGCAAGAAAAATTCAAGGAGCTTGTCGTCGTCGTCGTCGACATTCTTTCGTACAGGAGCGCAAGGGCGCGACCATTTAAAATTCAATATCTCGAGAGCGAGAACACGTCGCCGATATTATGATATTTCTAAACTTCGCAATACCCCCAGCATACGTTGCGTTCCATCGCTGCACGTTTATTTTTTTTCTTCCTCACTCTCCCATATTGAAAGACCTCTAATGTCGAAGAAGCGAGAAGGAGGCATGCAGAATCAGCAGCAGCAGCAGCAGCGGGAATACCTTTAATATTCGAGGTGAAAAATCGAAGTGCGTTACTCTCCCGCAGCAACTTGGGCCATTTCAGTATGCGAGCGCGCGCGCGCGTTCTTCGCGTAATAAAATCGTAATGTAATCGTAATGCTCGCCGATAAAGGAAAGTCATTCGCGGATGTGCAGCGTCTCTCTCGCTCTCTCTCTCTCTCTCTCTCTCTCTCTCGCAATCGGTCCACCAAGTGGAAGCCGTTGAAAGATTAAAGTGTCCCTTGAGGGGCTTTTGCGTTTCTGCGTGGTACGACTCAACATGGCAGGCTCGCCTCGTCGGCGCTATGCCTATTATTACTTCTTTTGAACGATTTCGAAATCGTTGCTCTTCGCCGGCGAATTCAATATGTGATTTCATTGCTCCACGAGAAAATTCATTTTTAGCTCTTACTTTGCCTCGAAACCGTACATTCGATTTCCTTTATCGAAAGATAAATAAGTCTCCTTTTCGTAATTGAAATCGAAACATTGGTCATTTCCAATTTATTAATGCTTCACCATAACGGAGGAAACGATTAAAGCGTATTCATCATCGAATTAAGCTTTTAATTAGAATAACGCGTTGAGAGATAATGTTGCAATGAAGAAAGCTCATTCCGGTGATGAGCTCGTAATAACAATAACTAATTGACGAGAAGTAGAAGCAGCAGAATATAGTAGAGGGAAGCTTCCACTTAATCGATATCTTGGGCTTGGAATCCCAGGCGATGAGGCAGCAGCAGCAGCAGTAGCAGTAGGGCGGCCACTCGGCACTTACCTCGAGCCATCGTGCCGATGAATTCTTAACGTCCCTCTATATGCGCACACAGGTGCACAAGTGGCCTTTGGCTAACGCACAGAGGGTAGAGTAGAGGCACGCACGTAGCCACAATTAGTAGTCGATGGGGACATACACAGTGTACGGTGGAAAGGGGGTGGTGGGAGGGGGGAGGGCGAACACTCAACGGCCCATTGCTCATTCGCCGCACTTTGTCCCTCTCTCTCTCCCTCTCCTGCAACGGCGACGATTACGAGTTAATTACTACTTGCCAACAGATATTAAAGGGCTTTAATCATCGAGCGAACTTTGAGATGGTCGTCCCCTGCTTTCTCTCTCTCTCTCTCTCGAAAAGACGACGAGAGCCTCTTACGTGTGTACAAAGCCGCCCATAATTTAGACTCGCGCGACAGCTGCTAACTGTAGTAATATGCGCCAATTAGCTGTTTCAAAGATATTAAGATCCGATCCTTCTAACGAAAGCTTTCTCGCGATGCGGGCGAGACGACCGCAGCAGCAGAAGCAGCAACATACTCTCGATACGCTCGCGCTGCTCCTATAAACAACCTTAGCGAAGCTTATACACAAAGTCGCAACGTCTACGTATATATAATACCGCGCCTTGCCGCTACTGCTGCTTTACTAGTTTGCCTTTCTAATAGGCTGCTAGCTAGCGCAAGCCATGCGATCCTTTCGGCCTTCATTTAACGAGCTTTGAAATGTGGCATTAAGATAATTGAAGCTTCTGCAAATTAATTTGAATTTCATTATTTTCCAGCCTACCCCTAACCTTCTCAATCTCTGTCTTTCTCTCTCTCTCTCTCTCTCTCTCTCTCTTGCCGTATTCATTTGCCGGGATTACGCCCTACTTAATTAACTTTACTACACTGTTTAACATGGACGTCCTGCTCATATTTTGCCTTGAATTCCTTCATAAATTCGGGCCTTTATCTCGAAACGCTCGCGTTTTTTTTTCTTTTTTCACTTTCGCGTTTGTAATATTAATATTTACTAAAACATAACTATAATCCTTTATAAAATTTACATATCTTCTGCCAGACATTCATTTCTCTTGAGTTTCTGTAAATTTTACTATCCAGTTGCTGTCATTACTTCGGGATAAACGCGCACAACACGTATCATTAGCAGGCAATAAGTTTCTCAGCAGGAGGCAACACGTACTCACGACAAACCGATCATTATATACGTAAGCTGGTAAAGCCTAGCGCGGAAAAGGAGAGAGAGAGAGAGAGAGAGAGGGAGAGAGAAGCGTTAATACATGCGCGAGCTTAAAATTTCGGTACGTGGTGTTGAGAGAGGTTGGCGAGGAGGTAATCCAGGGTAGCTATAGGAGAGCGAGCGCGGACGGGTAAGAGGCCGAGAGTTAACTTGTAAAGTGGTTGGTAATCGCTTTTGGCTGAAGCCAAGGCTCCTTCCCTACACGTAGATGTATATATAGAGCATTCTTGCTCGCGATTGAAATATCCAGACAGGCAGCAGTAGCAGCAGCAGCCTCGTTTTACCTAATGATACGTAATTGCGCGAACGTCGCGTGGAAATCGGCGCCCACGCGCTGCTTTCAGTGCCTTTGCCGTGCGTATATATATGTGTGTGTATCGCTATATACTTGCCGAGTGCTACTGGGACAAGTACAGAGAGAGAGAGAGAGAGAGAGAGAGAGAACCTTGGAGCTTTCAAGGGCCTCGTTTATGTCGTTGAGCACCTGCCAAGTTGTTGCGCTAAGTTTTTCGAGGGTACCACTTTGAATTGCTCTCAAAACAATATTACGTGCTTCACAGTAATTTTCCGTCGAAATGTCGGCGTGTACATACCTATATATACGCGTTTGCAGGCCATATACAAAAGAAATTAAACGCGAGCTTACTCGGTGAATCGTAATAGCGCGAAGAGCGTGGAAATAACGGCCAGTGTTTCGAGTGTGCTTTATCAAGCTTGTTATATTTGCATCGACGAGAGAAAAATGTCAACTCGCAAAATCTGATTGAGAGCGGTTGATTCAATTCTGCGTGAAAATTCGCCTCACAAAACGAATGAACTGATCACCTTGCGCCAGGCGGCGGCAATGCATCAAGTAATTAAAAGACATGTAATCTGCATTATCGTGCGAGAAAGCCTCACTAAATTAGCTAAACAAAAAGCCGGCTGCATAATAAGAAGCAGCGCGTCTATGATCGCGGGCTGGTAAACTCTCATGCACATGCATATCGCGTCATAGAGAGAGAGAGAGAGAGAGAGAGAGAGAGAGAGAGAGAGAGAGAGAGAGAATGCAAGAGAGCGTAGAAAGCTCTCTCTCTCTCTCCCCTTCGGCTCTTCCTTGAATTACGATATCACGGAGTTTATCTCTCGTTATGACCACGATCCATTATGCAAAAGGTCTAATTACTCGGGCGCGAGCACGCCAGCGGCGGCTCGCCGTTTCGATCCTCACCGGCGGGCTTCCGTCCGGAAAGGATTTACATTAGATAAGACGAGTGAGAGAGGAAGAGAGAGAGAGAGAGAGAGAGAGAGAGAGCCTTCAGTATCTTTACTGACTTGTACGTATATACCTTTGGCTTGGCTTCTACTTATACGTAACGTGTATTATTCCTACTTTTCGATCGTTCAACGTTTCCAACGATGTGCAACGCGGCGGCGACGACGAGAATGTGTAAACTCTATGCTAATCTCTCGGCCGATGCTACTGCTACTCATGCTGTCCGCCGTCAAAACTTGTTTAAACCGGCCAACCCCACGAGGCTATTTTGACCGCGGCTTCATTATATCTGCATAAACTTCGAATTTCGCTGCTGCTTCATGATCCTCGCTTCTTCTTCTTCTTCTTCTTCTTCTTTCTACTTTCTACTTTGAACGAGAGTATAAGCGTTGCAGTTCTTCTACGTTTTCATCAATTAATTTCGATGGCTGTATGGGTTCCTGTAATTCGAGTTGTCGATAGCGAAATTCAAGATATTACGTTCTTTGATTACTTTTCATGAGAAATATATTATGCAGGAACTTGAACTTAAAAAAGTTTTTAGAGTTTCATCAGCTATCGTGAGATTGATAATAGTCAATCATACCTCTATAACTATGCGTTAGATATATTACTATCTCAAATTTCGTTAACCAATTTAAAGCATAATTCAGGTTACCAGCAGGAAAAGCCGTGTAAGAAAGCAACAAAGATATAGTATCTACAAGTGGAGACGACTACATATTGAGAATAAAGGGAGATTGTCAATTGTACAAAAGATATGCGGTTGTACGACACGACAGGCTCCAAATGAAGCTCAGCTTGACTGCATCCCAAGCGCGTAATTCAGTGCTCATTACAATGCTCTCCGCAATTGTGCGAGTGTTAACCTTGTGACTGGTTCGAGTTCAAAGAGTGGCTCCGCAGGGGAAGGGAAGAAAGACTACAAGCTATGTTTAACATCGCGTTCGACTGCGAGCTTGCGCTTCTTTTTTATAGCAATGACGAGGTATTCGGCTGCGTATTGATACACACGCTTATACCTCATTAAGATAAAATTTGAAAGGTTGTCTTGAAAATTATTCTATCAAAACATTTATAGCTCTCTATTATTTCAACTTAAAAGTTTGATTGTTACCACAGCGCGCGTTGTCAATTTATCGCAAATATGATTTGATTACATCAGTAGTACCTAGACACACTGTTATATCTCAAGCTATTTAACTATTAGTATACGATAGCCGAAAATTATTGCAAATTATAACATTTTTATTTCCTTTATGTGTGCTTTTTTACAGAGAACATTCCGTACTACATTATTATTTGGGATTTGTAAGAATATTTAGACTTTATTCTAAATTAAAATCATTAGTTTTCTTATGTTCTAAAACATATGCAGGTCGAAGCGCAGAGGCGCAGTTTTAGTTATTCTTGTTTCCCTCACTTCTTGTCTGACGTTTGATAAAAGAGGTTGTTTACTTGAATAAAACATATTATTAGAGGCTATTTCTCTGTGTTTGCGTACTTATACAAAATATGGAGATCTCTTAGGTTTATAAGCATCGTCCTTTGCACCGACGCATCTACTGGCTTCTGGCCCGCTCAGACCTTGGTCTTCGCACTCGTTCCTCCATTGTTGCGCGAGTCCTGCAGCTGTAAAGAAAAATGTACATGCATATAAATTTTTATGAATCAACACAATGCTCGTGATGCAACATTTAATAGTCCCCGTATCGACTAAGTCGGACAAAATTGCTTGATTCGTTTCTTAACGTTTCTACGTTAGATAATGGATTTTAACTGAAGGGTTATATAATAATAAAATGATAATTTGCTTCTCCAAAGGCCCTAGCCAAGTTTTACTAAATCGTACTACAACATATGCCAGTCTTTATAACTCATATTTCATTAAGGATGATTACGATTGATGGTCCCTCAATAGCGTCGAGTTCTGTATCTTTGACAAATCTTTTTACGCGAAAAATATTTGAGAAATTGTGATAAGTCATCCTAATGACCGATATAGCTATGAGAAAGTAGGAGAGAATATACGAGTATGTGAACAAACAAAGAAACAAATTCGTTGAAAAAGGTTCGATTATTAAAAAATTTGCTGTTCTCACAATTACATAGAAAATCGTCAATAAAGAAGCCCTCAACCTTTTTACAGAAAAATCGGCCACTCAGACATGGCACACTCTCTTTGTAATTTATGAGTTCAGTAAATTCAATAATTCATTATCAGTGGTTCATGTAAGTATCATCGCATGCTATTGTTATTTTAATTATTTTTCACGCTACTAAACTTTTATAGAAATGGAATAAATTGACTGTACAGGCATATTACTGTAATTTTACTGTTGTAGGGTTGAAAAGACCAATAAAAAATCAACAGGACCACCATTTAAATACTCTATAATTGTATTGATTTGTTAATAGTCGATCGGTCAATATGTCTATGAAGAAATTTATTGGATACGTACCCTTTTCGTTACCATCAGCTGAGATCATGACGATGATCAATGCAAAGAGAAATAAAACAGCCAAACGTTTGGACATTTTTCAAAAGTTGTTGATGAGTCTCAACGAAGAAAAAATAGCGTACAAACTTCACTTGACAAACGTGCTCTTATATATACTTCAAGATGTATCTTATTTTTTGATAAACATATAGGTGACGCATATTTGTGACGCATGATGTTAAAAGTGGGGCAAAAATATTTTCAACTCGAGAATACTACAAAACGACCTCTTCCGTCATTCGTTAAGTAAATGTTTGAGCAGCCGTTGTTCAGCCTACGGTTATCTCATTCAAGCTATTCTTTCAAAATAAAAACGCTCAGTCTACATCAACGCGACAAATGTAATATGAGAGAAAATAACATATTAATGGAAATTTTCAGGTCGTATTTTTGATTAAAAATTGAAAAATCGATTTTTG
This sequence comes from Galeopsomyia nigrocyanea, assembly GCA_035047105.1. NCBI lineage: Eukaryota > Metazoa > Arthropoda > Insecta > Hymenoptera > Eulophidae > Galeopsomyia > Galeopsomyia nigrocyanea. Next base: position 90,884 of record JAWWMK010000017.1, on the reverse strand, counting down.
TTATATTTCAATAAAAAGCGAGCTTTAAAAAACTGCCGTATCTCTGATCGCTAAAATACGGTATGTTAATTCGATTTCAGAAAAAAGGCAAACTGGAATGATTCTTGCAAAAGTTCAAATTTTTAGTATTTATATCTCGAGTATTATCACCTTCAAACCACAAAATGCAAACTCGCGCGATAGGTCCTTATGAAGCGTATTTTTTCTTGTAATTTGTGATGATGAGAAAAATTTCGTTCTCGTAACGACGAGAATTACATTTTTTACTCTAATGCTGTAATATTGTAATATTGACACAATTTGCATTGAGTTGCAAAAATGGTACTTTTTCACTTCCTATACACAATCCTTCCAAATATCATTGATTTGAATGTGTCGAAGCGCGAATATAACAATTATTATATGTATGTTCTACTTCATAAAGTCTTATTTGTTTGCGCCATTCAAATTTAGTGAATTTCAACATTTATGTCTATAAAATAACTAATAGAAATTAATTTTTCTTTTTGATCTGATAAACAAAATTCATATTAACGCAATCGAAAGCACTCGTGCCAGAAACGTACAATAGGTCGGACCTAGACCATCTGATCAAATATCTATGGTCTTGTTTTTCTAAGAACGTATCGCAATTCGATTGGAACACGTATATACAATATTGGAATTTTACTTCATGGAGACTTACTATAGTTTGTTCCGCTCAAACATATCAAACTCAAATGCTTCTAGAGATAATTATTTTTCTCTGATCTATCCTTCAATAACAGGTCGTGTAATCGCGACCTTAAGCATTGGTGGTATCTACGGAAATTTTTTCTTGTAATTTGTCATGAGCTTCTCTTCTCCTATTTCCCCTTTTCATAACGTAATTACTCATTTGGAAAAAGAAATGCTAGTTTAGTTCATGTACTTATAAATATAATGATGTTGATCATGCGAATGCATTTGTAGTATTCCTTTAAAACTTAAAAAACGCTAATGGACTTTGTCTTTTGTTAATTACGTTCATTATTTATTTTCCAAAGTGAAAAAAAGCAATTATTCCAAAATAAGGGCGAGAAAATTAGATACTTGAACTACGTTTTTTTTCCATTTATTTCACTGCATGTCATAAAGTATCGAATATATTTCTGAATTTACAAAAGTTTCCCAATTGCTACGCCTCTCTTCTTCTTACTCAGCCAGAGAACGATCAGCGCATAATAGTTCATAATGAATTGGTTCTCCATTATTTTAGTAGGCAGATCTATAATATGCCTTCCGAGGCAGATATAAATTTTCAACCAATTTTTCTCACGATGTTTATTATACGTACTCAATACACAAAACATTTCATATTTTCAACGAATGAAAGAGTAGTAAAAACTACATATTATCATGGAATTTTCTTGCTTTAAGATTTCTAGTTAGCCGTTTTCATTTTCTAACGAATTAGTATTTTTCAGTAGGCTTGTATAAAATTAAATAAGATGACATGATGGACTTTCGTAATGGAATCTCTATAAAATTATTCCCAAAAAACTTATACAAACAAAATATTTTTTGCTCAAAAATTTTTGTAACTATCCATTATAAATAGCGCTGAACATTCACTGCAATAATACGTGGTTATGGCTCAAACTAGACTGTCATATAGCATCAGATAAAGCGAGGGATAAAATCAAATAAGAAGAAGATGTTATACCGTAGATACCACCAATGCTTAAGGTCGCGATTAAACGACTTGTTATTGAAGGATAGATCAGAGAAAAATAATTTATCTAAAAGCATTTGAGTTTGATATGTTTGAGCGAAACAAACTATGATAAGACTATGAAGTAAAATTCCAATATTGTATATACGTGTTCCAATCGAATCGCGATACGTTCTTAGAAAAACAAGACCATAGATATTTGATCAGATGGTGTACGTCCGATCGATTGTACGTTTCTGGCACGAGTGCTTTTGGTTGCGTTAATATGAATTTTGTTTATCAGATAAAAAGAAAAATTAATTTCTATTAGTTATTTTATAGACATAAATGTTGAAATTCACTAAATTTGAATGGCGCAAACA